>PVIW01005004.1:0-116781 GCA_004026585.1 Noctilio leporinus | reverse complement strand
GGTCGGTCGGGAACGCCTCACCTACTGTCCCGCTGGCCTCCTCTGCCTCTGGGCTCTGCTCCCCTGTGTCCAGATGCTGTCCGTTCCAATCCCTAGGGTCCTGAAGACTTCTCACGCTCCTTATCCTGTCCTCTAGCTGCTTTGGTACTTGAGAACACCATCAGCACTGCTCTCTACTCTGTCGCCATCTTCCCTCCTTAATCCCAAAATTTTTTTACAAACCCACACTATTATATTTTTATAATTAAGAGAAATATCTTTATTAAAGCAATTTTTACCAAAAGTATAACATATATTATATATATATTATATATATTATATGCATTAAATAATATTTTCTTTGTCATCACTGCTAAGCACCATTAACTGAGGGCATTTTCTTTTTGACAGTCTTCATTCTCTGAACCTTCTTCAGCGTTATCTAAACTCCTATCTTGTACTTTTTGCAAAAAAATCTTTATAAATTTTGTTAATTTCAAATTAGATATCTTTTGGTCTTAAAAGCTCTTATTATGCTCTGTGTTGTTCTGGGATTTCTTTAATTCTTAAACTGTGTTATAGAAGTTCCATGTTATATGAGGGTTACTTGTATATGTATCCTGGCTCATCCTCTTAGCTTCTTCATCTGTGAAATGGGTGACCAGTCTTGGTTCTGTGCAGGGTGCTTGTGAAATTACGGTGGGTTTGTGTGGTTGTGTGGGTTGGATGTGAGTATAGGGTACCCTGTGGAAAGGATGAGGCTGGGCTCCACATGTTCACTTGCCCAGGGGCTTGGAAGGTGGCACAGGCTATTCTTGATGAGCTCCAGAAAGAAAGAGAACCTAGTCAGAGGGCAAGACAAAGCCTTCTGTCCAATTTCTATGAACCTAAGCCTGGCAATCTTCCCTGAAATACACCCACACATGCATTCACGCTGACACACACTCTCACACTTACATACTCGCGCACACGCACATACACACGCCATCATCAGGGACCTGTATCTGAAGTGGCAGTTGCACCAAGCTACTGGACTTGCGCACTCCCTGCCCCACTACTTAAAGGCTGTGAGTCACCCTAACTGTGACACCCTCTTCTCCATTGTGCTTCACTGGACACAGAGCAGCCACCATCCTCAAGCTGGGTCCACACAGGTTGCAGAAGCAGGCAGCTGGCCGACTGGGCAGGGGTGCTAAGAATGGGAGAAAGTAGGGAAGAGGCTGGGCACAACTAACATCCTGAGAATTCCATGCTCTTGACTTCTCTGTGAGCTCAAGAAAAGACCACCCCACCTCAGGATGAACTCTCCTTTGGGGCCAAGAGTTCCACTGGACCCAGCACAGGAGCCCGCCTATGTGACTACCACAGTCACACCCAGCAGGTGGGACAGTTCCCAGAGCAGCACCTCAGGCCTGGATCAACCTCTGCCCATCAGTCCCATGGTAAGTCTGGGGCAAGCTTCTGCACGCACATAACCTTCCCTGCTCCATTCTGATCCCCATCCTGGAGACACACAGGGGCTTAGGTAGGGAGATAGAAACGGCCTGTGTTCTGCTGTGAGACCTTGCGCATGTTACTGGATCTCTCTGAGCCTACCCTACACAAAGAGGCCACTAGAGGAGAGTGTGGGCAACAATTTTCCTCCAGGAGATCATCCTGGGATAGAAAAGGCAACCCTGAAAGACAAGGGCCTGGAATGTCCCAGACCTGCCCTTGGCTGCATCCACCCTTTTCTAAGGATGATTGGATGCCCCATGGCATCCAGAAAAGAAGGCTTACTCTGGGCTTCTGGATTTGTCCAGCCAAGAGTGAGGCGTTAAGTGTGCTCTGCTATCTCCATTATTCTAACCAAAGCTCCAGCCCACCAACCCCACCAGTAACTGGGGAGGTCTGAGGGTACTCTCAGGACCCTGGGATTCTGGTCTGTGTCCTGGACAGGATGGGAAGGCTCCTTTAGCTTTAGAGGCCAAGGCAGGATAGAGACTAAACCACTCCCCCAGAAAGGAGCTGGGGAGTGAGGTATCTTTAAACCTCTTAGTACTGGCCTCATAGCCTCATGGTTTCACTGCAGGGACCCTGGGAGACCTAAGCTTTCTTTTTAAAGAGAAAATCTCCCCCTCCAGTCTTCCCCCAGTTATACACCAGGGGAGTGTAGCCTCTTCTCTGAGGCTAAGGAGAGGGAGGCACTCCAGAGGAGAGGGGCTCCGCCCTACTCCACTACCCCAGAGTCAAGGGGGCCTGGAATAAATGCCTTAAGCACTTGGAAAAGGCAGAGAGGAACCACCACAGAGGTACCTCTGCTATTTCCCTATGGAAAGGTAGGGTCACCTTAGCCATGCCCCTGCTTGCCAGACTTGTGTCAGTCTGTCTTTCTAGCCTCCAACAGGTAATATGAGCCCAATCCTAGAAGTGTTATGCCTTTCTGCCATGGTATGGGAGCTTGTGCTCAACTTTAGGGAGACCTGCTTTTCCATTTGGCTTTGACCACTTGCTAGCTGTATGGACAAGTGACTCTGGCACTGTGAGCTTCAGTTTCTCCGCTTGCCCTTCTGGGAACCCTTAACCTTTTTTTCCTCAGGGTTACTTGAAGGTTTTAGGATAATATGATGACCTTGTTTCTCTGTCTTTCCACAGGTAGCTGGAGCTCAGGCTGCTGCCTGGATCCCCTTCCCCACAGTAGATGTTCCAGACCATGCCCACTACACCCTAGGCACAGTGGTCCTGCTGGTGGGCCTCACGGGAATGCTGGGCAATTTGACAGTCATCTATACCTTCTGCAGGTGCCTGGTTGGTGAGGTTGAGGCCTGTGCAATGAGGGTGGCCAGCCATGATGAGACAAGGCAACACAGGACAGAAATGCCGATTCTAGCACTGCCAGGGCTCTTGAGCTTCAGCAGTGAGGCCAGGGCTATGCCTCACAATGGTCTCAGGCTCAGGCCTCAATCTTTAAGCTCAGTGAAGGGGCCAAAAAGTAGTCCAAGCCACTCAAGTGGTGCATACCAATTGGGCCCTGGGCATACCCTCTATGTAGGGTGATTGTCCCTAGGACACTGGGTCTCTGCCCATTCTCCCTTGCTGTTAGCTCTCCTCCACCACCAGTTGCCCCAGTAAGCATCCTCCTTCTGCCTAAAAGAGCAGCCCAGATGCAAAAGCCCTGAGTCCTCAGTCTCCTCAGCAACCACCGGTTCTTTCCACACCTGCCCTATTCTCAGGCTGAATGGCTGACACAGGCAGGCAGAGAAGTGAAGCCCTATCTCTATCCCCTACTAGCTGAAATGTCTGTGGGCAAGTTGTTTATCCTCGTTAAACCCATATATCTGTCTACAAAATGGAGCTGTGTTTTACCTCACAGCCACTGTAATGACTAAACTCGTGTATGTGGACTGACCAGCAACTGCTTGCATCCTGGCTGTGCCACATAACTGAGCTTTGGGATTTGGAGCAAACCAGACCCCAAGTGGGAGCCTTGGTGGTCTTATCTAGAAAATGAAGGAAGATGCAAAGAGGGATGATTACAGGAGATTGTGAAAGGGCCTGCCTCTGGAGCACCGTTGTCAACCCCATTGCCCTCACTGGGCAGTGACCCATTATCTAGGGACAATCACCCTATGTAGAGGGTGCGCCTGGAGCCCAATTGGTATGTATCACTTGAGCTGCTTGGACTACTTTTTGGTGCCTTCTGTAAGCTTAAAGATTGAGGCCTGGGCCTGAGACCATTTGCCAGCCCTGAGAGTGAAGAATGCAGGCCCAGGCATGCCAAGCAGGGCCCAGGCCAGGACTCTGGAAAAAGGGGGTTGAGAAGGGTGCCTGGGGAAGAGGGATGCACAGTTTGGGCACATGGAAAGAGGAGCCTTGGGATAAGACACCTGGGAGAACCTGGGCTAGAGGGGCTCAGAGAAGTGAGGGGTGTGTCCAGGGAGAGAATGTGGGTTATGTAGAGGGGGTGCACAGGTAAGAAGAAGTAATAGATAATACCAAAACCCAGCTTTTGCTTGGCTGAGCAGCTGCTCTGGAGAGAGGCATTGCTTTCTGCTTTATTCTGAGAGAACCACCCTTAAAAGACAAGAGTCTCACTTCTCAGCCTGCACTGCCAGGCGCCAGAGCTGTTTGGCTGGTACTTGATGGACAGAGGGATGGCCCGGCGGTTTGTGTCTGCATGAGTGCACACATGTGAATACATGCGAATGGGCATATGTGCACATGTGTGTGCTATGTGCACTGTACCAGAGGGAAGGAACCCAGCAGAAGTACCTTCTGACAGTTTCCTATCCCTACAGGAGCAGAAGCCTCAGGACACCTGCCAACATGTTTATTATCAACCTTGCAATCAGCGACTTCCTCATGTCCTTCACCCAGGCCCCTGTTGTCTTTGCCAGCAGCCTCTATAAGCGGTGGCTCTTTGGGGAGGCAGGTAGACACTCAGGGTTCCCTTTTGCTGGAGTGGGGAGGAAGGTTGCGGCAGGAGATGTGCACTGTGCAGGGTGCTCCAGAGGGGGATGTGATTTCCTCTTCCTTGGCAAAAAAGTAGATAGCTGCCCTCATCCACTCAGGTTCCAGTCCTGAGGCCTCCACCAGCCTCTGCCAGATGTGGCAAGTAGGCAGGGTGAAGAGGAGCTCAGTTTGCATCTCTTGAGAGGTGAGGACAGGAGCCAAGTCCATGCAGTCCTTAGACCTTCCCTCCCCTGGGGTATGTGATGGGCTCCCTGCCGAGAGCTGAGGTCAGGAAGTTGTATCCACAGGCTGTGAATTCTATGCCTTCTGTGGGGCTCTCTTCGGCATCACTTCCATGATTACTCTGACCACCATCGCCCTGGACCGCTACCTGGTGATCACACGTCCATTGGCGGCCATTGGGGTAGTGTCCAAGAAGCGGGCGGCACTTGTCCTGCTGGGCGTCTGGCTCTATGCCCTGGCCTGGAGTCTTCCGCCCTTCTTTGGCTGGAGTAAGTGAGCTGCAGGAATCAGGAAGGGAAGGATAATCTGGGAGGGGCATGTTCAAGGGCAAATGTGTAGATTTGGGTTGGCCAGATAGCGGGAGCAAGGGCCAGAAAACTGCCTCAGTCCCAAAGTTTAGGGGGTATGACTAGCAGCAGGGTAAACTGAGACTGCCTCATCAGCTATCAGAAAATGACCTGGGCTCCGATACCTCAACACAGAGGGGGAAACCACATGGTTCCTGGGTGGCAGGAAGTGCCAGGTACATCTGATGCTGATTTTGCAGTGAGTTACATAGGCAAGGGTTGGGGTGTGAGGCTTCTCATTAGGCAGGCTGGTTAGGGGCCAGGCACCAGCCCTTCTGGGGCAGGACAAAAAAAAACAGGCTGAAGCCTGGGGGAATAGGACCTTGGGGCTCTAGTGAGGTCTTTGCTGCACATTGGCAAGAACAGGCAGCAGTGGGCAGTGCCTGCTGTCTCCCAGAATAGGTTTGGGAAACTTCCCCTCCACATGCCCTGGCTTCCTCCCTGTACTGGGCTGGGCTGGGGCTGCTCAGTGTTCCAGGATCCCAGATCCCACATCAAAACTCCCTGCTTGAGGAGGAGCCCCAGTTAGCACTGCCCAGAATGCTGAGAACCTGCCTGCCCCTGACTCCCAGGTGCCTACGTGCCAGAGGGGCTGCTGACCTCCTGCTCCTGGGACTACATGAGCTTCACGCCATCAGTCCGTGCTTACACCATGCTGCTCTTCTGCTTTGTGTTCTTCCTTCCCCTGCTCGTCATCATCTACTGCTATGTCTTCATCTTCAGGGCCATTCGGGAGACAAGCCAGTAAGAGCTGGGCATGGAGGAGGGGCTAGGTGGGAGGGGAGCTGTGCCCCTTCATCAGAGCCTCACATCTGCACTCACCCCTGGGGCACCCTCAACTCCAGATGGGCAAAGACAAGCTGAGTACCTGTGCTTATGGGTTAGGTAGCTAGAGACCAGCACAGCCTGGTGCTTCTCTTCTTGAGAAGTCTCAGGGTCTTCTCAAGAAGGTGACTTGAGACATGTCAGGAGGTCTAGGGGTGGAGGTCAGAGAAGACGCCAGGGTGGAACCCAAGGAAGCAGCTCAGGCTGGATATCATGGAGAACTTTCTGGGTGTAAGGGCTGTCTGCACTGTAAGGATGCCAGTAAGGATGGCCAGCTCCAGGGAGGCTCCCAAATAGTGGCCATTACCCTGGCACCTACTGCAATCCAAGTGGGGTCAGACCCAGTCCAGTCTCTACCCTTCCTAGGGCTCTCCAGACCTTTGGGCCCTGCGAGGGACGCAGTGAGTTTCCCCGGCAACAGCAGCGGCTACAGAGCGAGTGGAAAATGGCCAAGATTGTGTTGCTAGTCATCCTTCTCTTTGTGCTCTCCTGGGCCCCCTACTCCACTGTGGCTTTGATGGCCTTTGCTGGGTGAGCAATGGCTAAGGAGCTGGGAGGTGTGAAAGTGGGGAGGGCTTTGGGGACTTGAGGCAGCGTTTTCCTTTCAAGCCCAAGCCCAAGACGGCTGTCCTTATCCCCTAAGTCTGGCCTCACAGCTTTCCTGTCCCCTTGCTGTGAGATGATCCCCCCTAGCTGGGCCTGCCTGGTTCCTGGAGGCACTAGGACACATATGGGGGGAGCGCTGGGCCACACTGGATTTAGCCTGGGTGATGGCTACAGGTCCTGCTAAATCTCTTGGGAATACATGACTCTCTGAGATTCTGGCTCCCTCTTCACCTGGGCACATAGCCAGGGGTTCTGGTCACCTCCTTCCCTCAGTAGGGAGAGCCTGAGGACTTTGACATTTGCAGCAGACTTCAGAAGCACTATGGGACAGAGAGAGCTATTAATACTTGGAAGTGTTTGGATATGAGATCTTCTCTTTGTACAGGAATGATTCCCTCATGGGCCCTCCTGTGACATTACTCTCATAGAGTCGGGGGAACGGTGGTCACCAGGGTTGGTGTGTGGTATGGGAAGAGCTGAGCAGAGGATCAGGTCAGTGTGAGTGAAGAGGGTTTATTGCTGGCAGCACAGGTTCCAAGGGACAGTAAAACCTCCCCAACCTGGCACATCTTCTTCCAAGCCCCTTCCTCAACTGCTCTCTGGGTTCCCACTCACTTCTGATCGGAATGCTCCCTAGCATTGCAGTCTCTCCCACGAGGCTGACTTGGCCCAGCTGGTTTGGGCCAGGCTGGGCTGTGCCCTTGGCAGAGCCTGGCCTGAAGGAAGAAGATTCCTGAGATGGCCAGCTGGCAGGAAGACCACAGCTTGCTTCTCTGTCCTAGGCACGCGCATGTCCTGACTCCCTACATGAACTCAGTGCCAGCCATCATCGCCAAGGCCTCTGCCATCCACAACCCCATCATTTATGCCATCACCCATCCCAAGTACAGGTACAGTCCTACTTTCAGGCTGCAGCCCAGGTCCCCGAGCCCACCCTCATAGGCATGAGGGCCTGGGCTTACAGATTGGGGTACAGGCCACTGTCTTTTCTTGTCCATGCATTGGGTGGGGGCTCTAGCAGTTGGAGCAGCCAGTGACACTGGATGGGGTTAGAGTTAGTGTGACCTTTCTGCTCCTCCACCTTCCCACAAAGCTCATCTTGGAGGAATATCAGTGCTCCCCAGGCAGTGTCCAATCCTAACTAAGGATTTTTGGAGCCAAGGCCAAAAGGCAGCCAGGATAACTTATCAACAGTGCTGCTTGCTACACAAAAAAGCCCCCAAGCAGTGACATCCTGGAGCGACCACACCAGGGAGAGCTCAGCCACACGTCAAGGTCGCTGGTGGAGGCCCAGGGATGGTTCTGGTCCAGAGTGCTCTGCTGCTAGAACCCCAGCCCACTGAACTCTCCCATGGAAGCACCTTCAGTGCTTCCTTTTGCCTGGTGGTGTCAGTAACTCACCACCCTGCTGAGGCCAGCAGCATGCCTTAACTTGTTCAGCTGAGAGGTCACCATTCGCAGAGATGTGGCTTGGACCAGCCACTGGAAAGCTAGAAACGAGCACCTGGCTGAACCTGCTACCCTAAGGCTGTCCCTCCATGCTCATGGCCCCAGCATCTGTCTGTCCATCCCCATCTCTGTTGGTCTCCTGTACCTCAGCATCTGTCTGGCCTTTGTTATCATTTGTCATGATTCCCAACGCCTTTCTGTCCATTCCAATTACCCCATCATCTGTCTGCCTGTCCTCATATCTCCAACCTCCCCATTTCCCCAGTGGCTCTCTGTCCACTTACATTAGCCTCGTCTGTTCATTCATCCTCATCTCCTCGTGTCTGTCTGTCCGTCGCCTTTGCCTAATCAGATATGCCATCCTGCAGAATGGCCATAGCCCAGCACCTGCCCTGCTTAGGTGTGCTACTGGGTGTACCGGACCAGCGCACTGGCCCATACACCAGTTACCGGTCTACCCATCGCTCCACACTGAGCAGCCAGGCCTCAGACCTCAGCTGGATCTCCAGACGGAGGCGCCAGGAGTCCTTGGGTTCTGAAAGTGAGGTGGTAAGAATGCTGGCCCCTCCATGGCTGGCCATCCCTTCCTCAACCAGGCCTCTGTGCAGGGCTGCCTCTGAGATACAGGAACCCACAGAACCCTGGTATGCTGGCAGGAAGAGTCCCTCCCCACCACTCCCCAAGGCCTTTTCATGCATCATCTTCCCTGATAGGTAGGGACATTGAGGCCAGGGAAGCAAGGTGCTGTCCCAAAGTCACCCAGCAGCAAGGCCAGGACTGAACATGGGTCTTCCAACTTCAGGCCATCTCTTCTCCATGCTGGTTCTATCCCTTAGAGCCACAGATGGAAAAGACCAGCATTTTTGGTCCCAGATGAGCCTCCAGAGAAGCAGACAGGCACTAACTAGCTCAGGGGCCCTTGTTTACAGCATTAAGCCTTCTCCTCTGGGGAGCCTTGAAGGGCCCACAGGATACAGAGGTAGGCGTACAAGCCCCAGGTTCAAGCCTCAGCTCTATTATGTCTTGAGCTTGGGCAAGTCATTCACCCTCTCTGACCCTCTGTGTCCTCCTCTGAAAGATTTGCTTTTATATATAACACTGGCTATGGTGCCCATGGGCAGATACAGACCCCACAGTTGTCAGTCCTGGCAGTTACCTGCCTGCCAGCTTCTCTTTAGGGCCTGGAGTTGTGATGCTCTCTGATGTCTCCAGGAGAGCTCCCTGCACCATGGGCTCCTGCCCCCAGTCACACTTGGGCTCCTTCATATTGTGTCCATGGGGCCCACTATGGGTCTCACCAAGAGCCTCCACTTAGCTCCTCCTACTGTTCCCATCCCTAGGAGTTTCAGTTGAGGGGCTGAGGGAGGAGCTATGGAAGGTCTCGTCCTTCTTCTTGTTAACAAGTGTAGATCCTTAAGAAGACACACCTATCCCACACCCTTTAAAAGTTTCACACATATGCGCGTGCACGCACACACACACACACACAGATACACACACACCCTGGCACATGCACTTAAAGTTTGTAAGGATTTGGTAATCAGCAACCCTTCGAACAGTGTGATGGGCCTTACCCTTGTGACTGAAATGTAGGATGGAGAAAGGCCTGGTCAGGGAGGGGGCAGGAGCAAAACTGCAAAATGTCTCACTTTTACCTCACAGTGACTCTCCCACCTCCCCCAGGGCTGGATAGATACGGAGGCTGCAGCTATGTGGGGGGCTGCCCAGCAAGTGAGTGGCCGGTCCCCCTGCAGCCAGGGCCTAGAAGACATGGAAGCCAAGGCCCCTCCTGAGCCTCAGGGACTCGAAGCAGAGGCTCCCAGGAAGGTAATTGGAGACAAGGGGCAAATAGCCCAGGTAGAGACCAGGAAAAGGGGGCTAGTTCTCATAGGTAGGCCCAATGCTCTGAGAATTGCCCCTTCTTTGTACCTCCCTTGCTTCCACTTGCCCACCTGGAGGGCCTGCAGGTCTGACTCCCAGATGCTCCGAACAGGCCAGAGTGCGGTCTGAAACTGAGTGTCTGTGTGATTGTAGGTAGCTGCTGTGCTGTGTTATGACAAATGTATGCACATGTGCTAGTGTGTGTGACCATGGACTTGGCACATGCTCTGTCACTGTGACACCACAAGGAGTGTAATTGAGTGTCCCTAACATGTCCGCTCTAATCTGCGTGTGTGACCAAGGATGATGGTATGCACCTCTGTGTGTGATTTGAGGCTGGACATACCTGGGTGGGGGTGTTGCACGCTGTGTATGTGCTCACTGTGAATGCCCTGAGATTAGTATGTTACCCAGAATACTTGTGGCTATTAAAAGAAAGCCAGCTGTCAGCCCAAGTGCCTATGGAACGGAATGTCGATGGCGATTAGAGAAAGCCATATTCTGGAACACTGGAAATGCCATGTGCGCAGGCTCTGGTGGCTAAGGCTGCCCCTCCCCCTCAGCTGACAGCTCCCCACACCCTGCCCTTCACTCCCACCTACACAACACTTCCATCTCCTAGGCTCTCTTGGGCTTCCCTAGCAAGCCCAAGACCAGACCACTTTTCTGTTTTCCTTCTCCAAGGATGCTCTCCTGTGTGTCCCAGAGAGGGGGAGCCCCAGGCTGCTCCGTATAGTCGGAGCTCCCTCAGCAGCAGTGTTCTGGGGAGCATTGCTCCCTTGATGCTCCAGCCCCAGGATGATTCACACCCTAGCCCTGAGCCCTGGCACTGTACATGGCCACAGAGGCATAGCTGTGCCCCCCAGGCTAGTGGGGCAATGACAAAGGGAACAATACCTGTATGGGAGAGTACTGGGCTGGGATAGAGTGCTAGGCAGAGAGGGATAGCATGTCAGCAGTCACCTAACATGTGATAAGGACTGCCAACAAGGAATCAGTGCACAGAGTGCTGAAAGCAAAGGCAAGTCCCCAACAGCTCCCCAGGGAAGGTGGAGGTAAAGTGAGGATTGCCATGCTGAAGGGGGCAGGGTTGAGAGGAGAGGTCCAGGCTGAGGAAACATGCTGTGCAAGCGCAGTGGGTCATGGGGTGGGGTGGAGGGGGGCAGTGTTAGTGTCCTGGAACAGAATGTTGCTCTGTGACCTCAGGAGGAGTCAAAGGGACCCTGGGAGCTTGCAGGGCATGTGATAAAAAGGAGACAGGCAGGAGGTGGTAGTAGGAGCCTTGGAAAGGCCCACTCAACTGCTGGCCAGAGGGGTCTGCAGGCATGACGCTGGGGTTAGGGAACCCTTGGAGGACTTAGCAGGACAGGAATTCTGAGTAGGACTGGGTCAGCTTTGCAGGGTAACTGGGACTCTCCGCAGTGGTTGGGGAAGAACAGGTTGAATGTCATAAACTGCAGGAAGAGGACCAGAGGAAGCTGGTGCAATAGGACAGGCAAGAAATGAGGCGTTGAAGGCATCATGGGGAGAGGAGGTACTGGGTGCAGGCATGTGGGAGAGGAATGAGGGAAAATGGAGAAAGGGATGCTGGGGTGAAGAAAACCTAGGAGCCCAAAGCTTGGGGGGTGTCCTAGGGACATGTCCTGCTGGCAGCCTTAGATCCTCCTGGCTTCATCTTTCAGGTCACATTGCCTAGAGTCTCAGAGAAGGCCCACCCTCCACCTGGGACAAAACTGGGCCCTCTCTTCAGCCTCCCTTCACCACAGAGAGTCGCTGGGAGACCGCTGCTGCTGGGACATTCCTTAGGCTAAGCAGATGTGTGTGGTTTGTTTTCCAGACCAAGGAACTGCTCCCCAACCTGGACTCCCAGATGTAGGGCCCCATTGGCTCTCCTTTTCTTCTGGACACACCCAGCCCCCTCACATACACAGACCCAGGATTACCCCTTGAGCCTGTGGACTTTGGAAGTGGCCCTGTCAGCCATGGTGTGCTGGATACATATATCTCGGCAGCCTGCACCTCCGGCTCACCCTGAAGAGAGGAGCCCAGGCCCTCCTGCCTCCTCATGCCATCTGCCTCTCCTCAAACCCTGCGTGCTGTGATTGCCTGAGCGATGACAATGGGGCACACCAGCTATTTCTGAGCTGCCTCTGCACCTGGGCTGGGCATTTCACTGGCACGGGAAAGCCAGCACTGTGTCTCCTGCAGCTGACAGTTGAAGCTGAACACAGACCTTTGTGTACTGAAAATTGTTACTTACCTGTGGCTTCTCCCTGCCATGTACCATTAACACCATGCTCCACACTCTTGTGCACATATACATGTGCAAGCACATGCTCCGTATGTGCATATTTGCATGCCCACTCAGCACATGTGTTCACACACAGCACCTGTGATTTCTTTCAAATCAGTGGCCTAAGTTTATCCCAGGGCTGTGTGGCTCTGATAGAGTACAGGAAAATAAAAAATTAGAGCTCTCAGATAAGTATGGTCTCTATCTGTTGATGTTGAAGTTGGAGAAAAACCTCAGGCCTGCAGCAATTTCTCATCCTCCACTCCCCTCTTTTCCCCACCTTGTGACTCTCTCTCCTGAAGCTCCCATCTCAAATCATGGGGGACAGAATGAAGGAGAGACAAAGACCAGGCTTGCCTCCATCCCCACTACCCAATGAGCTGCTGTTACGCAGAAGCAGCTCCTATCCAGCCTGAAGGTACCAGCTGCTCTCTGGCTGCCTTGGGCCCCCAGGGGAAGCAGATGGAGGGTGGCTGGCCTTTGCCTTTAAGAGCATTTTTTTCTACTGCCTCTCCCTTTCTGCAAGGCAGCATCAGGCATCAAGCAGGTACCCAAGTCCAGAGAAAGAGCCTGCATCTCCAGGTACAGTCCAGCCCAGTGTTGCCCCTCTTCCCTTTCCTTCCTTATCCCATACTTTTCATGCTACTGAGTCCTCTCCAGCTTGGAAGAACAGATCTCCCTGGGAAAGAGGATAAAGCTGGAGTCAGGCATGGATGGGATGGAGACTGGGGAAAGGTCAGGAAATTATACAGGGGAGGGATGCAAGCTGCTGGCCTCCTGAGCCAGTCACCAGCAGGAACGGGCTGGGCTCCCTGATACAGGGGCAGGAGGTGGTAAAGTGGAGGAAAGAACACAGGTCCCTCCTTGGCTTCTTCCATTTGACATTTTTGTGATCTTGGGCAAGTTCCCAAATGCCCTTGTGATGTATGGACTCCTTCTACCCTACACATTGTATGTGCCTGGCCTGGGGAGGTGTGAGGTGGGAGGCTGGCAGTTGGGAAATTACTCACACCCATGCCTGCACTTAGTCTTTGGGTTCCCACCCAAGCCAAAGCCCTCCAGGAAAGTCCAGAGAGCAGCTAACCCAGTGGCTCCCCCCAAGCCTCAGTTTCCCCAGCCAGGAGCCAGGGTAAGCTTTGGTCTATCTCCAGACAACCCAGAGCCTGAGGTCTCTTGTAGGGTAAGGCTTCTAAAGGTATCCTGGCCCAAAGACCACACTGGCAGGAATCTTGAGGGGCCTAGACCCCCCTCTCTGAACACACTGTCTTGGGGTTGTGGGCTGAACACACTGAACACACTGCCCCTCCCTGCCCCTTCTGGCCTCATGTCCCAGCAGCTGAGAAAATGGCATCACCCCTCCTCCTCCCTGCCCCTGCCATTCCAGCGCAAAGGGCACAGGACCCTGGCATGCCGCACTGGCAGCTGGAGTTTTCCATACTGCTGTCAAGTTTTCCAAGAGCACAAATGAGATACAAGAGCCAGGAAAAACCACTGGGCCCCCAGAGGGCTTTGAGGGTGTGGGCCTGCCTCTAACCTGCTTTCTAATCCTGTGCTGAGGGGTACAGGCAAGACCCCATTCTGAGTTTGGGCATTGGGAGACACTTGTGGCCTTTGGGAGCCCATTATCTGGCAGGAGTCCCATGGGAATCAGCCCAGGCTCCAGTATGGCCTGAGTCCACTTCCTGTGTGACCTTGGAAAAGTCACTTAACCTCTCTGAGCCTTGGATCCTGCCAAGGCGGCAGCCTCACAAGATTGGAGGGAATAATCATGAAGGGCCTGGGACTGAGTTTAGCTGTGCTCAAAACTGCTGCTATTCTAATGACCATTTCTATGGCTGGGCAACCTTGGGCCAATTACTGGTCTCCTGAGCTGAAGCGCTGTCCGGACCAACTGGAAGCTAAGCTTGGTCCTAAGAACCACATTGGATAAGGTACAGCCTTTCACCAGAGAGCACAGGGTAGCAAAAACCCAAGTCAAAAGGGGGTGGGTGCAGCCGGGAGATTTCGTGTGTCCTGGCTCTTCAGAGGGCAGAGAGAACAAGGAGAGCAGAGCAGGGAAGCAAGAACATTATCACTGACATGGCCAGTCCCCATTCCTGCCCTCTAGGTGCTGGACACCTCTCCCCAGAGGCTATATTAGCTGTGTGAGTCACGGTGGACCGCCTGGGAGGCCTCAGCAGGCGGGCACAGTGTAAGGTTACAGTCCATTTATGGGCGCAGCAAAGGGCAGATATCAGTGTCGATGGCATTCGTTCCCAGCTATTCTTAGGAGCCTCTCAGGAGCTCTACACAGCCTGGCCAGACAGCAAGGAACAGAGCAGGCAAGGCTGGGGGTTGGGGGTTGGGGGTCTAGGGCAAGTGCAGAGGCAGAGGTCTGGACTGAGGAGGTAGGCTGCACTAGGACCATCTCACTCCACTCTTATCTTCTTATCCACAGAAGCTGCCACTGTCAGTGCCAGCATGTCTTACAGCGTGACCCTGACCGGGCCTGGGCCCTGGGGCTTCCGTCTACAGGGAGGCAAGGACTTCAACATGCCGCTCACTATCTCCCGGGTGAGTGTGCGCTGCTCACAGCCTTGTGCCCACAGTGGTTGGCATGTTCAGAGAGGGGTGTGTATGTCCATTTGTCTGTCTTCTTCAAGGCTCTTGAAAACCAGAGCACATCCCATCCATCCCCAGGCTGGGGGTCAGGGGTGGACCAAACTGGATGTTGCCAGCTATTGGCTCCTGGTCTCAGCCATAGCTGTTTGCCCACCTGAACAGGCCAGCCTGCTGTAAATGTGAAATGTCATGGGCAAACTGTGGATATTTTGAACAGAGAAGTAAATGTCCAGTTTTCAGGGCAGGCAGGCAGATGAACAGAGTATAGCACCTTCTTTAGCTCTTCCTCAGCAGGGTGGGCTCAGGGTGTCCCCAAGCTTGGAGGATCTCCCTGAAATTGGACAACTGCTTTGGGGAGAGAGCACTCCTAGCATGGAGAAGACAGGTAACAGGAGGGTGGATAGGTAGGTGGACAGATTGCTGACCTTGGCTGTCAGCAATCAGGGCTCAGGGCTGGACTGGGGTGATTACTGGGCTTTAACACCCACTCCATCCATCCCAGACCCAAGATAAAATTCCCCTCCTCCTGCCTGCTGGTTCTGCCAGGGACCTTGCACTGGGCAGCCTCTTGAGGCTAGGCCTTCCTCTCTCACCCCCTTAAGTCCCTACCCACTCACCAGGGCTGCTTTTTCTGCCTGTCTCACATCTTATTCCCCATACTTGTCTGGGAAAATGACCCATGTCCTGCAGTGTCTATGATCAGGGAATATCACTGCCTGATGGGGATGTCACAGAATATTGGAGAATGCCTGAGTAAGTCTATTGACCTGCTGGAGACATGGGAACCCAGAGAGCAAAGAAGCTAGGTCTGCTGAAAGCTTTGTTTTAACCACTGCTGTGTCCCTAAAACCTACACACCAAGGCCTAGAACATAGTAGTGCTCAGGCAGTATTTGTCAAGTAAAGGGATGCTCCAAAAAGTCTGATGAAGCTGGGTCTGAAGGTCCTGAGGCTGACGGTACACTATGAGGTGTGTGAGGGCATAGACAAGCCCTGCCTGATGGGCTAAGGCTGGGGCAGCCCCCAGCAGCGCTGGGTGTGGTCATGAGAGGGCAGGCTGAGGCTCCAGGCTGTCACTGGAGGGTGATGGATGGGCAGGAGTGTTTGGATAGCTGCCCACCTGAGGACAGGAAGATAGTTTTTTCTCCAGGGCAGCAGAGACTTGTCTTGGGCCTGGGCGGCAGGGGGGTGGGGTGGGGGACAGGGAAGCACTGGGGTGGGTAGCCAGGGAAGGCCTGAAAGTTGTTTGGCAGAAGGGGTAGGAAGCCAGTACCCCCACTGGAGGAGCAGTCCTGGTTATGGAACCTGATGTGGGCACTTGGAGGATCCCACTCAGGGGTGCTATGGGAAGCTCATAGCAGCCGTAGACGCCTCTCCAGTGTGGAGCACTGGCCTGCCTCCAGCCAGGGAAAAGGCCTTAACCCCCTATCCTTCTCCTGGCAAGTTGGCTCATTCTAACCTCCATTTGCACTCCTCCACACCACTGCCCTAGAGACCACAGAGTCCCATACTAAAAGAACAATAGAATTGCACAGTCTGACTGAGGATGTGGTGACACATGAGAATTTGAGCCCAAATGGAGACCCATCCCCCAGGACCCTGCACAACTTCCCACCCCGATGGTTGCAGGCCTCCTCCCTACATGAGTCAGGGCTGCCCACTGTCACTATTGTAGGTCCACTGGCCACCCAAACCTACCCAGCCCAAATCTGGTCCAGCTCCACCATCCTCAAGGCCTCCTCCTGGAGCCCCCTGCCCCATCCCTGCAGGTGGAAATTAGCCTCTCAGTTCAGCAGCACCCAGGATAGCCAATTACCTCAACCAGGGTCTATGCACCACCTGGCCTGGCCAGCCAGAGGCTTAATTGCAGCACAGAGGTCTTAAGTTAGACAACAGGAAGACTGTCTTCACTGCAGGGAGGGGGCGTATTGGGATGTAGTGGAACCGATGACTATGAGGGACTTTTAAAAATGGAACCTTTGGCTCTGGCAAGGCATCAGGGGATGAACACAATGGCCCCTGCTTCCTACAGGGGCACAGCCCAAATCACCAAGGCCATGGAGCAAGTTGGACTGGGCACTGGACCGCCCCAGGACTTAGTTAGAATCAACTGGGCCACTGGTACTCTGGACTGAGCGTCCCAGGCTCAGTAGTGAAGTCCAGGCCCTGAGGCACTGAACCTGCTACCTCCCTAGGGCTGTGGTTTTTCCTGCCGTGGCTCTCCAGGCATTTCTGGACCAGGAACTTCTCTCCCAAGGGGAGGCAGGTCCAGAACTTTCTAGAGAGACCCTACTCCTACTCCAGCTGTGATTCACTTCCCAAGGGCTGGTGGGTGCTCAGGTGACTAGTGGCATATTGCAGAGGGGGGATTCACAGAGTCAGGGGCCTGGGCATTCTCAGCAGGAGCCACCTCCCACCTCCAACCTGTGCTGCAGTCCTGAGGGGGTGGTCAGCCAGACAGGGCCTCAGAGCCAGGCAAACTGTCTCAAATTTGCACAGGAGCTCCTATGGTAATCCCTGGATCCCAACCTGCTTCTTCACCCCTCCCTCTGGCTAGGGGCAAGTAGAAAAGCACTGAGTAGGGCCTATCAACTGTCAGCTGCAGGTGCAGGCTACAGCTTCTCTTGTAAGAAGATAGCCACCAGCCACCTGCAGGCTGGGTGACAGCTTTGTCCCCACCTCATTCTGCCCACGGGCCCCACAGTAACAAGCTTGGGGAAGCAGCATCCCCTCAAGCCCCGCTTTCAGTAGGTCTCAGCCTGAGGACCCACAGAGAATAGGGTTCAGGAGGGAAACTCAAAGGGTGGAGGGAAAATGCCTTTATTTATCTGGACAGGTGTGTCTGTGCTTGCAACATGAGCTAACCTTTCACCCCACCCTCTCCCAAGCCCAGCCAGTTCTCCTGGAAGTGGGGGAGGGTTGGAAGCAGCTACAAAGGCCCATCCCCCACCTCAGTCCCAGCCACTAAGCCAAAGGCTGGGGCCAAGGTCTGGGCCTTGCCCCTTGCTGCATGCTGGGGTCCTCAGCTTTATGCAAGAGGTATGTGCTTTTGTTCTGCTCTGCTACTCACAGCTGTGCCACCTTAGAAAAGTCAGTTTACCTGCTCAGCCTCAGTTTTCCCACCTGTGAAATGAGGATAGCGCCTTTGTGAGAGTGCTTTCTAACATGAACTTGTGAAAATACTTTATACCCGTTTTTCTTAGGGCCTGGTTGTGAGAATGGAGGGTGGTGGGCTCAGCCTGGGGTGGGGCCTGTCTCTCCTCCACCCATCAGCCTAGAAATCTTGCCTGGGGACCAACCTTGAAGGCCACCAGTTCCTTTGCAGTTTTCAGTTCCAGTATTTGACAGGCTATCCCAGCTACAATGGGGACACTAGGGACAGAGGGTTCCTGGGGAGGGAGAAGGCCAAGACTATTCTGGGGCAACTGTGCCCGCAATTCCTGGAATTCTGAGGCTGCTGGAGCTGTTTCTTGGGCAGTGCCTCAAAGTGCTGACAGGTTGTGCTGTTTATAGTCACTAAGGTCAGGCTAGCCTCTGGAGGGCTCCTTGTGGGGCTGCTGGGCTGCCACACCCCCTCCCCCAACACGTGAACAAATGGGGAAGATAACTAACAGAGGCCTACAGCTGGGGATTGCATTCTTAGAGGTCTCCCAGCCAGGCCGGCTCCTGGCATGCTGCCTTTCCCTGGTTTTCAGAGCTCTTACCCTGTGAGGGCTCTGAAGGAAGTGGGCATGAGACTGGCTGGGTCTGAGGGAACAGAACCTCTAAGGCCCTGGGCCACGGCGCAGGGCATGGGCAACTTCATGGGCTGCCTTCAGGCTCCTGGACTAAAGGTGTGGGATGGCAGTAATGTGAGGAGGCACCCTGGGGAAGGTCTGCTGGGCCCAGCTGGGGCAGCCCTCCAGCCTGGGAAATGTCTTCCCAGTTCCCTGAGTCTCTGTCCTCTGTACACAGTCCGCTCTCATCCAGGGGCGGTCATTGCAAAGGCTCCTTTGGAACCATGCTCCACCTCTACGCAGGAACTGTCTTAAGAGGCATGAAGGGATTTTGCCGTATCCCAGTCTTCTCTAGGGCCCCTGTGAGTGATGAGCCCATGGGAACGTTCTATAGGTGACATCCAGGACACAGACAGAACTGTGGGCCTGGACAAGAAGAGAAGAGAGAGACTAAGAAGGCCAGGGAAAGGTATGGTCAGCTAGAGAGGAAGGGAGCTCTTTCCAGTTTTGGGCACAGGGAGGTCACTGGAGTGGTGGGAGTCAGAGCTACGAGGTTGGGTGTGAGAGAGATGAGAGAGTAGAGGCATGACCTGGCTGGTCACTTCCTGAAGAAGCCTGGAGGTGAAAAAGGGGAACACAACATGACAGGAGCTGCTGGAGCAGGTAATGCAAGAGAGGGAGAGACTTTATTATTGTTGTTGTTTTTAAAGACTATTTCCTTAGAGCAGATTTAGGTTCCAGGCAAAATTGAGGGGAAGATACAGAGCTTTTCCATATACCCCTACTCCTGTACGCACAGCCTCCCCCATTGTCAACACCTCCTACCAGAATGGTACATTTCTTACAACTGATGAACCTGCATTGACACATTATTATCACCCAGAGTTCATAGTTGACATTAGGGTTCACTTTTATTATTATACAGTGGGTTTGGACAAATGTACAATGACATATGCATATATTTACCATTATAATATTTTTAGAATATTTTCATTGCCCTGAAGAGCCTCTGTGGAAGCAGAGGCTTTTTGAACAGAGATAAGACCCTGGCTTGTTTATTGGCCAGGGTGGGGTTGGAAGTGGGGCCATGGGGAGACAGAAGCTTCCAGTGAGAGGGTAAGGGATGGTGCAAGGCCCCAGGGGAGTCCAGATGGGACTCTAGCATAGCGTGGCACAACAGTAATTTAATCACGCAATGTTAAATGCACTTAGAACTCTACAGGAAATCCCCTGGGGTGGTCAGTCTGAAAGAGTGGGAGGAGATGCAAGAAGCTACATCCTCCACAGCATCCGCTAGCTGCCCTTCTCCCCATACCACATCACATTTACAGCTGCAAATCTAGAGGGGAAGGAAGGCAGGGGCTTGCCTGGTTTGGAGCACTGGGAGGCTGGGAACTTCTGCAGGAAGCCCAGCTGCCCTCCTGGCTGCCAGCTGCCTGGTAATTGGGGAAATGGGAACCAATAGCATGGATGCACCTGAGCCCTAGGCAGCATCTTGCTTCCCTGGGAAGCTAGGCAGACTTCTCCCTCTCCAAATAATGCTCGGGCCCCTCTAGGGACAGCATGCTGGCTCAGGACTGGTCAGTTGGGGCAGTCTCCTGCTCCCTGCTCTCTGCCAGCTCTGGGTCTTGTTTCTCTTTAAGCCAGGGATGCAGCCTCCCAGCCTCAGCCCGTCTAGCACCTCCAGGGGGAAGGAGTCAGGGGCTAGCCTATGCCTCCTCAGTTGGGATCTTCTTTAAAACTTTCTCAGCTCTGTATCCCCTTTCATAATACCCCATTTAACAGTGTAATGTTTGCAGCAATCCTGGGAGAAAGGTGGTGTTTCTCTCCACACACAGAGGACATGGAGCCTGGCACTGCAACCTCAGATCTGTCCCGGCCCAAGGTCCACACTCTTCCTTTTGCTGCCTCCCCACGGGCACCTGCAGGTGACTGGGGTCAGAGCTGTTCCCTGGCATCTGTTATCCCTGTGCCCCTTTGGAGGCCCTGTCTGGCTTAGCAAGGTGAAAGGACTACTGTGGGCCAGGTGGCTATTTTGGCCCCTAAACTATTTGAGCCCAATCTAGGGAGCCTTTGAGGCAAGACTCAGGCCTGGAGCTCTGCCCAGGGCAGGTTTCCCAGCTGAGAGGTGGCTGATGACTGGAGAAGACTGAAAAGTGATGTGGGAATGAAACAATGATTACAGAGTCCTTCAAATGCTTCAAAGGGGAAAGAGTAAAGAAAAAAAAACCTTCAAGGATTTAGCTACTTTGGGTCCTTCTTGGGATGAAAAAAGCAGAAAGGGATAGTGTCTGACAGATCCACAGGTACATTATGCTTGGTCTATACTCTTCACTGTCCTAGGCTCTGGGTAACAGTCCAAGGGTGGCCCCACCCATCTTTGGGGCCAATGTCTCCTGCAGTGGGGAGAGGGGATCAGATGACCCTTGGGCTGTGTTGGAAGTCCCTGACTCCATCCTGCCTCCTCTAAGAAAACCTGGGCAGAATTATAAGAGCATGCCTCTACAAGAGGATGACAGCCCAAGGTTTCTTGGATCCTGCTCAGGGCAGCCAAAGGCCAGGCCAGCTGAGGCCTGATGGGCATGGACAGGTGCTGGGAGGGAGGCGCCAGAGGCAGGCGGGAGCCAGCTCAGCAGCTTCCTTCAAGGAGTCTGGCTACTGACAGGCCCCAAGGAAGCTAAACCCTACCCTGGGAACAAGGATCACTCCAGTCCATACTGGAGGATGATGGGGAGCAAGGAAGGACCAGGCTAGGTGAAGGTGGAAAACGCAGCAAGAGTTTGGTGTGAGGCAACTCTAAAAGGAGGACATCCCATATTTGCCACCTCCTGACCCTCCACTTTTGCCCCAGCTGATCTGGCCCCAGCCTCTCTTGGATGTCATTCTGGCATCTTTGCTTACATCAGCCATGATCTTCTGGATATGACTCTGGTCCTATCTGGCCGTTGTCCTTCTGTAGGCAGCAGGCCTACCCTTCTATCTGGGGTCTGTGCTGCCAGTCTCCAACCCCTACCTGGAAGCTTTCTGATGCGGGGTGATGGCCCCTTCCCTGGGGTTGGTTGAAACCCCTGGGGAGCCCTTGTGCAGGGTAGTCAGCTGTGTGGGGCCCTGTGGGAAGTTCACTAGGAGGGCAGAGGCATTGCTGGCTTCATCCTGAATGGAAGCATACTGGTGTCCACAACTTTCTCTGAAGTGCTTCCAAACTAGGATGGACATGTGATGAAGCAAGTTGAGTGAAATGTTACAGTAGGACCTTGGTGGTAGGTATTTGGGGGTTCACTGTAAAATTCTTTCCATTTTACAGTGTTCACTGTAAAATGCACACTTTTTGTACATTTGATGATGTCTATAATAAAATGCTAGGGCAAATACAGGCCAGAACATTAAGCCAGGTGTAGGGCAAGGACAGGCTTGGTCAGCAGTTCAAGTGCCCTCAGGAGTCCCCTCTTACTTAGTCTACAAAGTGTTCTGTTTCTCTTTGTTGTTGCTTTTCACCCATAGTTTAACACCTTAAATTGAAGAGAACAATTCATTACTATTATTAGTAGAGGCACCCTGTGGCCTTGGATTTGCGGAGAAGAGGGGTGCACATTTTTAAGGAGGCCTGAAGAGTCAGTTCTCAGTGCCCCTGTGGGAGCTGGGGAAGCATGCTGGACTCTACAAACAGTGGCTAGCTGGCTGCCTAGGGGTTTATTTCTCTCCATCCTTGTTTATCTCCACAGATTCATGGGTGGGGAGAACGTTCTGGGCAAAGGTGGCCAGTGCTTAAGCACAGCTACTGGGGCTGAGGCAGGCTGAAGGCAATCAGAGAGGGCTCTCCCTATATCACTGTTATCGCTGGGTCCTCACACTCAGTTCCTGGGCCCACCCTGCTGAGCACATCTGAAAGCAGGCGGGAGGTTAGTGACTGCAAGGGCTCTGGTTTGGATGAGAGTTCCCTGTGAGGGGCCTGTTAGGCTTCCATCAGGTCTGGGAGCCCAGGGCCTGGCCAGAGGCCCTCTCAGGCTTGACACCCAAGGCATGGGACTGTTCCCAAGTTTTCTCTGGACTCCTTCTAGGATGGTCCCCAGGCCTTGGCCAGAAAATAAGCCTGCCAGCATTAGGATCTGCCTTGTCCCTGGGGTATAGCCAGGAAGGTGACTGGGATGTACATAGAAAAGCCAGGAAGACTGGCTGGTGGGCAGATGGGGAGGAAGAAGCCAAGGGACTTCTTTTTCTTGTGGTATCATCCGGATTATAGCCTTCATGGTATTCTATGTGGTGTCACAGGAACCCCTTCACATGATGTCATGAGGGTCAGGAATGTCATCATGTGGTATTCCACATGCTGTCATGGAGGTGGGGGGAAGCAGAGTCTCTAAGACATTTCATGAGACATCTTCAGAGCTGGTGCTTCATGTTCCATGGAATGTCACTAGGTGCAGGCTATCAAGTTACTTTAGGTAATGTCAGGGGGTCTTCCAGAATTTTGCACCAAATGTGATATCACTGCAGGTGGGGTCTCTATAGCATTCAGGATGCTATTACTGAAAGCCAAGTGTACAGAATCTGGCATTGTACATGATGTCATTGGAAATGGAATCTGAATCATCATGGTATCCCAAGTAATGTTCCTGGGGGTGAGGCCTTCCTGACATTGCCTGGGGTGTCCCAGAGTGGAGCAGGTCTGGCATTCTGTGTGATCACAGTGGGTGTGGGGCCCCCAGACTCTAACAATCTGTGATGGCATTAGGGTGCAGGATTGGGGAACTGACCCCCAATCCTAAACCTCCCCATGTCCCAGCCTTGTTCATCCAGGCAGAGTTGACAGCACCCCAGTCTGTTGCTGCACCCTACCCTGGTGGCACTAGGCACTTACACTAGGATGCTTTGTAAGGGGGCATTTGTTTTATAACTGCTGATCTGGCAGCATCTCTGTGGTGGTGCTGAGTCTTTGCTTCTGCATATTCCCTTCTTTTGGGGGCCTGGAAAGTGCTTCATGGAATTTTCAGAATGCAGGTGTTAGCAGTAAGCAAATTGGTACAACAAATAGCCCCCCAGATCTCAATGGCTTAGCACAGCAAAAGTTCGTTTCTCACTTGTGCAACATTGGATGTCTACCAAGTAGTGACTCCAGGATGCAGGTCCCTTCTCTTAGTGGTTTGACTCTCCTCCTCTGGGTCTTGTTGGCATCCAACCAACAAGAAAAGAGTGTAGGAAGGCAAGGATGGCTGCTCGGGACAGGCCTGGAAGTGGTATGCACTGCCTCCATTCATATCCACTGCCTCCATTCATATCCCACCAGCCAGAGCCAGTCTTATAGCCACACTTGGATACAAAGCACTAGGAAATGTGGTGGCTATGTGCTAGCAAAAGGAATAAGGTTTACTGAGCAGTGGGTGCGAACCAGTGAAAAAGACAAAATGGCAGGCCTCTATTGGATGAACCCAGGTGAATCTTCCCTGAGGACTGGCCCATCCTCAGATCCACTCTCCTTATGCTTATCTCCCTATCTGCCATCCTCTCAGATCACACCTGGCAGCAAGGCAGCCCAGTCCCAGCTCAGCCAGGGTGACCTCGTGGTAGCCATTGACGGCGTCAACACAGATACCATGACCCACCTGGAGGCCCAGAACAAGATCAAGTCTGCCAGCTACAACCTGAGTCTCACACTGCAGAAGTAGGTGGGAGCTCTCCAGAGCTTGGGGAGGCTGGGTGTGGGCATCAGGCATCTGAGAGAGGGCTGTCCAGCAGCAGTTGTGTGGGGGCTTGAGCATTTCAGCCCTGTGCTACAAGGCCTCTCTGGGCAGTAAGGACAGCCCCTGGACCAGAGGAAGAACCAGGCCCGAGTCATTATTAAGCACCTGACACATCTATGCTTCACTTTATAGACACAGCTGAGGGGGTGGGTCTGGTGCTGCCAGTGTGTGGCTGTCAGGCTCAGAGGCCAGGGTCTTCCCTGCTTTCTCTGCCCAGGCAGTCTCCCAAGAACCTAGTAGAGGCCGGTGGCTGCAAAGTGCTGCAGGGCTATGACTTCTCCATTCTGGTTAGACCAAGTGATTTCCTGGAGCTACTCAGCCTCTGGGGTGGGGAGTAGACAGTGGGCCAGGGGCTCTCTGACCTGGCTCCCTAGTACTCCATTGCTTTCCGCTGGCCAGGTCTGTCCAGGTGTAAGTTCCTGGTCCCAGGCATCACTGTCTTCACTTAGTCTCATTTCTGGTTTTTCTAGGTCAAAGCGACCTGTTCCCATCTCCGCGGCAACACCCCCAATCCAGTCCCCTCTACCAGTGATCCCACACCAGAAGGTAGGTGCTGACTGTTGGTGGCAGACTCCACTCTCAGGTTCCTGGGGTGGTTCCTGGAGTGCAGCCCCTGGTCTGTCTGTCTGACCCTTGGCTGGCCCACCTGGGGCAAGGCAAGGGATCAGATCTGCCCCAGCATTGCTCTGCTGTAGCTGGCCCTGGGGAGTGGGGCAGGCCTCGGGGAGAGGTGTTCAAGCCCCCATGAAAATACTGAGTGTGAAGTGCCTGCCTGGGTGCCACCTGCCAGGGCCTTATGGCTGGGCTCACACAATAGCAGGTTAGGCAGCAGTGTTCTCAGAAGTGGGATCTTCCTCTCAGCCAAGTGGGACAAGGGTCCAGAAGGCTCTGACCCTCATCTTCCTAAGGCACTGGGGAGGGAGAACTGTGGCATGAAAGCTGGAAGCCGTAACTTGAGCTCGTTGCCCCAGGAGGAGTTCGAAGACATGGAGTGGCTTGATGACCCTTGGGGTTTCTCCTCTGACCTAGGCTTTCTCCCTCTGATTTCCATTCCTCCTCCCAATTGCACACCCATATAGCCCAATCAGAAATGCTGGTAGTGGCCAAGAGGCAGGCATAGGAAAGAAGGCAGAGCGAGCCCTGGCCACAGACCTCAACCCTGTACCCCAGGCCCCTTCCCAGCTTCCTCTAAGCAGCTCAGTACTGTGGACTACCCCACCCCTCCCTGCATGACCTTATACTGACCCCTGTTTCTTCAATGAGGCAGAGAGGGCAAGGGACAGGGAGAGGAAAAAAAAGGAGGCTGACACTGGGTTGGAGTGGGTGACAAATTGGGTAATTAGGCAGACGGATACTTGAGAGAAGTTGCAGAGATGAACCAAAGGAACAAAATATCAGCTCCTTAGTTCCTCAGTTTCCCCTCCACTGAGCCAGTCCACTACCCGCTGGGGGACCCCCTCTAACTGGCCATGTGGAGGCATCTCAGTGTGGTGTCGGTAGAACAGGAAGCTGCATCACCAGGGAGCCCTACTCAAAGAGAAAGCAGACAGAGTGGAGTTGGGTCTCCCCACTTCCTGACATCCACAGCCCCTCTTGTCCCAGCTCTTTTCCTTAGACCAGTAGGCAGACTGGCTTGGCTTGGCCTTTTGAGTAAGGCTTTGCATTTTGTCCAGGTGGATACCAACACTGGGGCCAGGAGCTGTATGCCTGCCCTGCTCTTCCTGACAAAACCCTTCTCTTTCAGGTACCTGTCTGGCCCCTCTTGAGCTCAGTGCAGCAGGCTGCAGGCTACGGGGCCCTCGCACTAACACCTCTGTTTCAGGTCCACATAGAAGCACTGGGATGCGTGTGGCCTCTAACTGCTCTCTTCTCTCTCCCCTGCATGGCGGCTACCCTGTGCCAGGACCCTGCTCTGGACACGAACGGCAGCCTGGTGGCGCCCAGCCCCAACCCCGAGGCGAGGGCCAGCCCGGGCACCCCAGAGGTCAGGCAGACCTTTAGCTCCTCCTTCTCCCAGACCTCCATCTTCTCCTCACTCATGGAGGCCTCTGACCCTGGCCCTGCCCCACAGGGCAGCCCGGGGGCCAAGACCAGCCCGGAGAGGGCCCTGGATTCACTCAGCCCGAAAATGCCACTGGGCTCGAGCCAGCCAAGGCAGTATAACAACCCCATTGGCCTGTACTCAGCAGAGACCCTGAGGGAGATGGCTCAGATGTATCAGATGAGCCTCCGAGGGAAGGCCTCAGGTGCTGGACTCCCAGGAGGGTAGGTAATGGGTGCACAGCTCTCCACTGATGGTCTGGGGCCACCTGGGTCCTCGGTGCTCAGTAGAGGCCTGGTCAGGTAGTTAGGGCCAGGGGCTGGCCTCAATCTACCAGCCCCTACCCCATGAGGTAGTGCAGGCTGAGAGCCATGACAGCAATGATCCCTCTGACATTTGTCATGAGCTGGCGCATCGTTGCCTTATACAGCTACCCTGGGGTGATGTATCAGATTTTGCACAGGGGGAAACAGGCTTGGAGAAAGTTAAGTTGAGGTCCAGCTATCCAGCTACTAAGTGGCTGGAATGAGCCTGAATGCAAAATACTCTGATGCCCAAAACTGTCAAACCAGGCCATCCGCCAGGACAGGACAAAGTCTGCTACATCCAGGAGCTTTGGGGCAAGGGGACAGGCTGGTTTTCACATCTCTGAAAGTCTTGAGGCAGTAACAAGGAAGAATTAAAAGGTGGGAAGGCTATCTGGAAGAGGAAGTGTTTAAGCTGGGTTCAAGAGATTTGTTAACTGTGTGAAGGGGGTAGGTTAGCAGGACTACCCCATTGTGGTGGAGTAGCAGGGAAGCAGGACTCCAAGGAGAAAGGGGTGGTGCAGAACAGTGGCCGAACCTCTGCCCTCTGAGGTCTAGCCGGTATGGTTCCATGAGCATAGGAGTTAAAAAAAAAAAAAAGCCTGGAGCCGGTAGGCATCATGGAGGAGCTCAGGAGAAGGAGACCTACAGCAGAGTATTAGTTTCTAAGTCTTTTATGCCAGTTATCTCATTTTAATGGACCCCTGCAATTGGTACAATTATCTCTAATAATTGTGTGTTAAAAGCAGAGGAGGCTGAGTCAAGGTGATGTGGTCTGGTGGTTAGGGGTATGTGGACATGAAACTGTCCATCACTGGGAGGACTGAAGGAGACAACATGTACACAGCACTGAGCTCTGTCCTGGCACACTCGGTATGTGCTATCTGTCATCATTGCCTGGAGTCACACATCTGGTACACTATAATGAGCCAGAATTGCAACCCAGGTCAGTCTGACCTAAGCCCATGCCCTTCCTTTGCTTGTACCACAGAAGATACCTGTTCCCTACCAGTTCAGTGCTCCCCTGGAGATTCCCCACCTCTGCTCGATCCCCAGCTCTTTCTCAGATCTTGAGTGAAACTGGCCTTGGGTAATTCATGATCTGAGCATGCTGTCTTCCCTGGATCAAGGTGGCAGAGCCATATACTACCAGCTATTTTGGCAAGGAGCTTCTGCCAAAAACCTCAGGAAATAGCAGAGTAGAAATGGCTTCCTTCTCTGCCTTGTAGGTAGCTCTTTCTGGCCACCCTGGGACTAGCCCCTGGGACCCCCAGTGAAGCCCACCTGCAGTGAGGTTATTGTCTCTCCTTACTGAGCCCTCAGTCTAGTCTGGGCACCTTCTAATGGTCCATGTGCTTTAACTAACATCTCTCTCTCAACAGCTTCAGGGGTGGGCTTCATTTTCCCCCATTTTATACCTGGGAAATAAAAGCCCAGAGAATGAGTAATTTGCCCACAGTCACATAGCTAATGAATGGCAGATAGGACTGACTCCCTGGTCAACCTGACCCCTGCATGGAGACAGGGATCCATCTACCTGCCCTGGAAAGTCAAGGTCTTGCCACACCCCTGCTTCCCTTGATTCCCAAGGTGCACTATGATTAGCATAGGGACTTCTCAGAAACAGACAAGTGTTATAATATTACTTGACACTCAGAGCATGAGTCCAACGTCTTCCACCAAGGAAAGATGGGCTAGAGGGAGTACTTCATGCAAATGAAGGCTGGTGCTGCTGCCTCAGGCAATGCCCCAGGAAGGGTGGAGCTTTTGACCTGGGCCAGCCTGGGCAGCCTCTACTGGGCAGAGGCACTGCCTTCACTAAGTACCCTAACTGTTTGAAGTCCATCCACTAGACACTTAACCCATGCCGAGGGCTTTACTTTTAGTATCCTGTTTAGTCTGCACAAACCATTTGAGCGGTAGACACCACCATCTTGATTTTACGAATGAGGAGATGGACTTGCCCAGAGTCACAGTGGTAGGAAGAGGCAGGGTCAGGATTTTAACTCTCCTGTCCAGCTTTAAAAGGAAGTTCCTTCCCCTACTCTTTCTCTTTGAGCAGTCTGCAGTATTTCCTTGGTAGCTTCTATCCTAGAAGGCATGGAGAAGAACAAATGGGGTTCAGGGACAATGGGCCTGAGCATCCCTGTAGCCCCCTTCTCCTTGTCCTCTCTGGGGCTTGGACTGAAGAGCAGCATCCACAAGGCGACTAGGTGCAACAGCCCCTGGGCATATCTTACAGCTTTGGGTCATCTTCCCTAATACCTGGGTGCTGCCTCCTCTCTGAACTATGTCTGACAGGCATTGCAGCCTCTAGGTTTGCAGGTGAAAGTTAAGAGGGGGGCAGGAATCAATGCCAAAGAAGCAGCAAGCTGCTCAGGCAGGGCAGAGCAGAGGCAGCACTGCTCTTTGCAGGGGGCATGGCTGGTCAGGGCAAGAGCTGACCCTGCAGCTGCCAGCACTGGCCAAAAATGGAGAAGGAATGGAAGATCTGTGCTGGCCCTTTCCTAATATAGCTCCACTGGCAGCTATTTTGAGACTGGGATGACAGAGGAAAGTTTACCAGCCCTGAAACAGTGGCCTGGGGCTGAGCAGGGCCACTGTGAGCCTGCCCAGGCTCAGAGGCACCTGGTATTGGCCTGGCTTCTCATGGTCTTGGCCAAAGGATGGCCAGGACCTGTCCAGCTGGGGCCCAGACTCCTCCCGCCAGAATTCACAGTGGCCATATCTGAGAAGGTAGCAGAGTGTGAGGCAAGGATGCTGCCTGCAATCTTCTCCAACTCCCCCCTTTACAGTTTCTAACAGGGCCATAGATACTGCCAGGATCTGCTAGGGCAAGGAATTTATGTCTAGAGATGTAATGTGTGCAGTGTCTCCCCCAAGGAGATGACGCTCCAGAAGCTCACCCAGAGAAGAGTGATTTGTAATATTCCAGATGAGCTGCCATGGCTGGGGCATTTCCTGCAATAAGCTATAGACCCACACTTCTGAGCCTCCTTGCTCCTCCACCCGGCCTTGTTGCCCATCCACAGAGCCTGTCCCTGCTCTGAGAGGGAGAGCAGGTTCCCAAGGCTATGAGTAACTCTGCCACACAAGGGAAAGTTCAGAGCTGCTGTCTGGGCAGGAGGTAAGTAGGCCCTTGGCAGCTGCAGCTGGCCTGCTTCTCTCCCAGGGTCTATGGTCAGGTTGTATGTGGGGAATCCATGAACATGAGTGCCCTTAAAGATGAACCAGAAAACCTGGCAAAGCTTGGGTACTAGGGACCTATCAAGGGGAAAATGCGGCTATAGGCATCTCTTGCCCAAACCAAGAGGCCATGACCCAACTCTGAGCTCTTACCCTCATCACTCTGCACTCTCCTCACTCAGAGCCAGTTTGGGCTGGCTCTGACTCCACAATGGCCATTCTGAGGATGGTCCCAGAGCTCAAACATCCTGGCAGGAGCCTCACTCTGATAGCCCTGTCTTCTTTGCTCTTTCTCTCCTCCCCAGGTGGTAGCCAACTCTCCAGCCAAGTTAGTATCGAAGGAAAGCATGTGTGTGCCCTTGCGTGCATATCCCAGCATGTGTCTATGTCAGTCTGGACAGTGTGTGCCTGTGTCAGCATGCATACATGTGTGCATGCGTGAGAGGGGATGCATTTGTTCCTGAGTGAGCCTGCATGGGTGTAAAGCTGTGAGTATGGAGTGAAGTCGTGGAAGGGTGCTAGAGCTCAGTCTGAGACACCCTGCTGTTCAGTTCTCAATTTCCTGCTGCAGCTGCTTAAGGCCAGCAGGATGGCTTTAGGGGATGGTGGGTGGAGTGCCTCATGGATGCTGGGTTCTTTGTCAGCCTGAAGATATCTCTGTCCTGGTGGGGCCCCCCTGAAGGGCTGCCCCTGACCGTATCTTTGCCTGGAGAGCGCACCTGCCTGGTGGAGGGGAAGCCCTGATGGCTAGAGACTGGCAGCCACACAGCAAGTTGGAAGAAGCAGTGCACTGAAGCTTCTGGAGGAATGGAACCCCTAGCAGGATGAGGCGCTCCACAGAGGAACCAAGCTCAGAATCTCCATGGTTGCCCAGTGGGGCTGTTTTTCACCTTTTGAGCATCCTGAACTCCGCTTGGGCTGCTGCTTCCTGATATGCTGGCCCAGCTCCTGTCCCCTACTCCCAACCCTCACCCGCAACCCTTTCTGGCTCTGCTTCCGGCTGGTGTGGTGGTAGAGCGTCCAGTGCCTGGCGCCCCCTGCTGACCCTGGGCGGCAGCTCAGGCTGAGCCCGGTGGCCCCCAGGGATCTGGGACAGCCCAGGTGGGCAAGAAAGACCTCCTGCAGAGGGCTTTGGGGAAGGTGCCAAGGATGTACCTGACCAGACCCAGCCCACCCACAGTCAGGGGGACTTGGGCCAACTTCCTGGGGTCAGACTTTGGGAGATCCCTCTTGACACCCTCCACCACCAGCCCTCGCCTGGACCTCAGTGTAACGCCGCCTGTCGCCCTTTCTCCCTCCACCTCCCTCCCGCTCCCCCGCTCCCCTCCCCCAGTGCCGACTACCAGGAGCGCTTCAACCCCAACGCCCTGAAGGACTCAGCCCTGTCCACCCACAAGCCCATCGAGGTGAAGGGGCTGGGCGGCAAGGCCACCATCATCCACGCACAGTACAACACCCCCATCAGCATGTACTCCCAGGACGCCATCATGGACGCCATCGCCGGGCAGGCTCAGGCCCAGGGCAGCGACTTCAGCGGGTAAGCGCCGCCCCTCCTCCGTCGTGGTCGCGGCGCGCGAGCTCGGCCGCAGCCAGGCCTCCTCCCTGCGGAGGCCGGACACCAGGCCGCTGGGCACCGTCAGAGACTGTAGGCATCAGGACCAGCTTTCCTCCCTGCCGCGGGCACAGCCCTTGGACTGGAGCCCGCCTCTGGCCAGGCCTCTTAGAACATGGCGTTCTGTCTTCAGAGTTAATGTCACTGTCAGCTTTGGGAGAGGGGTGGACAGATGCAGACTACGGTGATGCGTCCAAGGGCTGCTTATAGCCTGTCCTTTCCCTGGGCTTCGTGAGGGGGCTGGTTTAGAAAGAGCCTTCTGGATTCTTGTTAATCAGTGTGGCATTCTGAATCTCTCCGTCTTCTCATAGTTAAGCCTTTCTTTGGGGGGAAGTTGCTGCATTCTTCCAAAAATGAGAGCAATTCGAAAGTGGGACTGGGTTTTTGTTTAGGATGGGGCGTCTGGACTAACCATCAGGGTGCTGGTGACACTCTGCCTCCTCTTTGCGCCCCCTCCCCCTGTCCGTGCCCCCGGAAGCCCGACCTCAGGACCTGGCAGGACTGCAGACACCCTTGCTTCCTGGAATGTTCCTGTTATCAATGATTGAGGAACTTGAGGGCTAAATAGGGAAAGAGTTGGCTGAAAATCACTTACGGATGAAACTGCTAGTAGTGCAAACATTAATGGGGCCCTCTTTCTCTTTTTGTCTTTCAGTCTCTCTCTTTCTCTTTCTCTCAGTATTTCTGTGTGTATGCCTCTGTCTCTTTCACTCTGTGTTCTCTGTCTCCGTGTGTCTTGTCTCTCTCTTCCTTACACACATACACACACACACACACACACACACACGGTCTCTGACTGTTTTCTACTAGGGAGTAACATTGGTGTTGACTTTCAGAATTGACCGATTATCTCTTTGGGCAACAACATCTTATCCTTGAGTCAGTAGCCCCAGCAACTCAAGGCCAGAAACCTTAAAATGATACTGTAGGTTTTTTCTGAATCTAAGAAAAACAGATGTAAGAGGAATAAAGGGGTTAAAAAGTCTCTGAAAACTCCAGTGGTATTTGACCTTTCCAGAACCCAGCCCTTGTGAGCGAGGTTAAAAGGAGGAGGTTCCGAGGCCAAAGGAAGGTTGTGTGGACTTAGGCTGTCCAGTTCCCAGAGAGGCCTGGCCGCTTAGGTCCGCAGTACCTCCTTTGGCCACCAGGGGACATGGATTGCTTGCCGCGGAACTGTGGGTCTCAAACTTGCCAGGCTCAGGCAGAACTCAAAGACAGTGTCGATTTCATTCCATCCTTCAAAGCAGAAGATATGGCCATGCAAGTTTAAAAACGAAACCATTATCTCATGTGTACCCAGAAAATAACCCTGCCTGGCTAAGCCAGAAAGATAACAGGGATTTCCTGCTAACGTTTGCTTGCCACAGAATGTGCAAGTGTGCCCTTGGTGTGCTCCTGAAAGTGGTAACAGTTACCAAAGGGAAGTTTAATGGAAGATAATGGACGAACTGCTCCTCACAAGAACTTTCTATTTTCTGCACCTTGGGAAAAGAATGCTGTTATTTGGTTTTTATCACTAGGGCACACATGATTTCTTTTCTTTTTTCTTTTTTTAAAAAATATGATACAGCATTGATTTTATCTAGTCTGCTGGAAGGACCTTTCCCATCTCCCTCCTGTCCCTTCCCTTCCCCTCCCATTCCCTTCCCTTGTGTTCCTGGGAAGCAAAATGCTTTTCTGTTCCTTCTAACTCAGTCCTACTGGGCTGGTCCTGCCGTGGTGATTGTGGATAAGAACTGCCTCTCTGCCATAAGGTGCTATGTTTCTGCTGTTAATTTCCATGGATCCTTCCTCACTGATAGTTTTCTTTTTGTCTGTCTTCATCCTTTATCCATCCCACTCCCATAACTCATTTCTGATCCTAACCCTGATCCTTTATCTGTATGCTGTCCCTCTGTCATCCCTTGATGGACGCGCACTCACTGCTCATCTGTCCTCTGCTTGGCAGGGCATCACCACTGGCGTAAGTAGACCCCACAGAATCTGTTCCGTCATCGTCTGTCTGGTTGTGGGATGGAGTGTGGGTTGATGGGAATGTGCCTGAGGACAGTGCCTCTGTCTGTGTTCTTCCTCATACCTACCTTACAGCCACATGCCAGTCTTATCTTTTGGTTTTACCCCAAATAATGTCACAATGGACACAGATGAGAGTAATAACACTTTTGCTGGCCCCCCAAGGCTGGGGGTGTCTGTGTTCTCCTTGCCATGCATCGAGGGGGTTTTCCCCAGGCTTTTCTGTCTGCACTGAGACAGCATAGATCTGAATATTAGCATCCACACTGGGCCATTATTTAGGGGAGAGGGGAACCACTTAGAGGTCACTCCCCAGAATCCTTATGAAACATGGCTTTAAAGGAGCTAGTGCTTATAGGACCACCCAAGGGGGGCAAAAGATGAGTCAGATTTGGGGGCAGTGTAAGTGGAGTAAATGCCCCATGGTGACATTGATTTGCAGTGACTGTGGAGTGTTTTTGGTGGCAAGAAGACCATGCTGGGAGGGGTTTCACGAAACAGCCTCAGACCCAGTGTCCCAGGACTTTGGGGTCTGTTCCACTCTCTCCCCGAGTCCCATAGTCTTAAAAAAAAGCACAGCAGGTCCTTTGTTGGACTCCCAATCTGTTTCAGCAGCCTAGTCGCTGATGTTTGTACAGTGTGGTAGGACATGAGTCAGCTACGTGAAGCCCAAAGGTCCCACTCTTGGCAGCTTTCTGGAGCCCTGGAGCTTTGGAAGGGCAGGGGAGTACCTACAGGACATGATCCAGGGAAATAGCAGCAAATGCCTTCTGTCTGCTTTCTGAACCATAAAGCTCGATGTAGGCAGAATTACAGACAGGGTCTGGGCTTAGGTCTACACTTTTCCTCACCTATGGCATAGTCCACACTTGCTCCTAGCAGACCTGAGACTCCTGATTGTATTATGCCTTCCTATTGCCCATCTCACTCAAAAATAAGCCTCAGCTTTGAGAACCCTTAGGACACCTCTCTGTGCTGGAAATGGCCTCCCTTAGCAAGATCCCCACCCACTCATCTGCTCCTGGACGGCTCTGGGCTCTTCCCTGCCTGGACCCCTGGCCTTCCCCATCAGGTCTCAACCATAGGCTGCTAACTAATGGTAGCTGTCAGGCCAGGGCACAGAATCAGGGAAGAAGAGTCAGCTTTACTTAATCTTAGCCGCCTTTTGTCACCTCTGTCTTTACCTCTGCCGTCATAGCCCACCCTGAGCCAGACACAGGGCACCAATTCTGAGAGACTAGACCAATGTTAGATAGCTCCTTGCAGAGAGGGTAGAAGACATGGGAACTGGGGTGCCCCCCCCCCCCCCCGCAAACTGGCCCTCAGGGGTGCAGATAGAGGTAGTCATAGCAGCAGGCAGATGCTGGACAGGGTGAGTGTCTGAGCTGGCCTGTTTCTAAGCATAGAGCATCTGGGGTGTACAAGGTCCAGTGGGGAGAAGTAGCCTTTCCGATCCCTTGTCACTAGAGGGTCTGATGGAAAGGATACTGGGCTGGGAGCTGGGAAGTCTGGGTTCTAACTCTATTGGGGGCCCTATATGCTGCAACTTGGAGCTAGTCTTCTGGTTTCTCTGGGTCTCAGTTTCAGCATCTGCAAATGCCTGGGCTGAGCCACTGGCTGGGGAGGCAGGCTGTTATTGCTGTGAGCTTCACCTGAGTCCATGATAGGGTGGGCTGGGCAGCCTGCATCCTCCAGCCCTAACTGTCCAGGGTAATTGGGCACCCACAAAGCTTTTGATATATCCTGCCCTGCAGTCTGCCCTGGGCTGAGAGACACTGAATTTAGGTAGCTCTGGGAGCCCTTCTGGCACTAATAGAGGATTCGTTTATTTAACTAAGTTTTGAGCACCTACTATGTGCCAGACCAGAGGAATCTAAGGGAAGGTCACCAGGTTCCCCTCAACAGGCTGGGGCAGAAGACTAATGACCTCCCTGCAGATTCACTCCTAGCTCTCCCAGGCCAGAAGCCCCCTATCTGCAGGTGGTATACTGGCCACATGGCGTAGTTGCTGTGTCTCTCACTCCCTCTTGCCTGTTTATAGCTGAGAGGGAGCCTTCAGTCCCTCTGCTATGGCCATCACAGCACTGATGACTTCCTTTTTGGATTCAAAGGTGTGAGGAGGACAAGGGATCAACCCTGAGGAAGCCTCTGGGTCCTGAATGGCCTGTCCCCACACAGCCTCAAATTCAGGGCCTGCTCAGGGAGGTGGAACTCACTTCAAGAAGATATCTTCTGCCTCCTCTCTCCTTAAAGGAGACTCAATATCTGGGGTGGGGTATGTCTTCAGGTCAGAGTGCAACAAGCATGGGGAGGGGTGTTGTCCGAAGGAATCTGAGCCTCCCAACCTCCATTGGGAGGAATCACTGTCTAATTGTGACCACCCTGAGCACTGAGGACCCAGCCAACCCCTTGTTCTAGGCTCTCAGGTGGCTGTGGGTAAAGGGCACGGTGGGTTCAGACAAGTAAGGGCCACCATGAGGGTACAAGGAGTGCCGGGAGATGCAAAGTAGGGGGAGGAATGTAAAGGGTTGGGAGCAGGGTTCTAGCCTAGCTCTCACCTACAGCATCTTTCTGCATTGCAGGAGCCTTCCTGTTAAAGATCTTGCTGTAGACAGTGCCTCTCCTGTGTATCAGGCTGTGATTAAGAATCAGAACAAGCCAGAAGATGAAGCTGATGAGTGGGCCCGCCGTTCCTCCAACCTTCAGTCTCGCTCTTTCCGGATCCTGGCCCAGATGACAGGGACAGAATATAGTGAGTGAGGGCTGGGAACATTGGGGCGGAAAGGGGAGATGCAGAGGGCCCATGAGGGTCCTGGGCTCTACTCCACAAACATGTGGAAGCCAGGGAGTCAAGCACTCTCCACCCTTTGAAGGTGAGCTGGCCTCGATAGACAAATAGCAGCCTGTTGAGCCCCTTCTGGGCTTGGGGCAGTCAAATGACATCAAAGTTCTGCTCAGCTCCCTGACCAAATAGCAGACAGCAGACTTGCCGTGGTACTTCCAGGGAAATTACTGCCCAGAGCTGGGATAAGAGGACCTCACAGGCCACGCCTCTGACCACTCCCCCCCAACTGCACCATTTCCTTTCATACTCCCTTTTCCTCCTTCCCTCTGCCCAGCAAACAGCCTTTTCCTTCCTAGTTTACAGGCTAGTAAATGGTAGGTGTTCAGCCATTGGTGGGGACTCAGTGCCCACAGAGCTCTAGTGGCTTTTCTTCCTTATGTTCCCTGTGACTCCTCCTGACCAGCAACTTTCTACCCACAGTGCAAGACCCTGATGAAGAAGCTTTGCGAAGGTCAAGGTAAGTGCCTGGACTCAGGTTCTGTGGCCTTACCCCTCCTAATCCCATCCCTCCCCCAGTGCTCCCCAGGTCCCATGACTTATGGAAGAAACCCCTCAAGTTTATGTATTTGGAAACTCCTGGCCTCTAAGGGGCTCCAGCAGATGCTGGCTTGGGGGGCATTTGTTGTGGGTCAGTGAGGTGGGTGGGTGCCTGGAGCTGAGTCTCTATACTCTGGGCCCAGGCTGCTAGAGTGAAGACTATGGGCTCTCCTGACTCTGTCCATGGGCAGGGGGACAGGGCTGCTTTGGCCTTCACTGGGCTATTGAGAATGAGGGCATCTCTTCCTGTGAGGGCACCAAGCCAGCTGCTTTGCCTGTTCACCCTGTGAATCTGGCAGATAGGCATCAGGAAGCAGGCACCAAGAGGGCCTTGCTGGGCATGGGTGTCTAACCCTTGGACTCATCTGTCTAGATGTTGAGGTGTTAGTTCCACAAATTACTCAGAAGGACAAGCCCTGAGCATGAGGAGGGGTTTGTGCAGGGCTAGACATCTCAAGGTCAAGTTATAGTGTCAGAAACACTGGCAGGCCTGAGGCCATAGCCACTAGTCTACTATTTGTGGCCTGTCAGGTGATCACAGAACAAGGCATAAGGGGGCATGCTGCCATGGAACCCACTGGAACCCACAAGGATCTTCCATGTGGAGACATGGAGTCCAGTGTGATTGTGCTGTACTTTAGAGGCAAATGTCATCTGCATGTCCTTCCTGGGAGAATCTACCATGGGCTAGTGCATCCTGTGGTGGCCTCTGTGTGAGGCTGGGGTTCAGAGGTGCTCTTCCACCCTGGGCCAAGCTGTTTGTACTTGCTAACCTGCGTGTTGTGGCCGCAGGATTATGCGGAAGCAGAACTCTGGGGTCAGCGGGAATAGACATGGATTTTCTTTTCGAACCCGTATTTTTGCTAATACAAATTGCTTCCACTCTTTGGCTGGGGCTTTTAAGCCTAAAGTGTGGTTCTCTCAGACCTACTAACAACAGTATGTAATTCCAGCAACAGTTCTTAACCTGTGAGTACCTGCCATGTGTTCATGTGCACCTGAAATGAGATGATGTTTGATTTAGCTCAAAGTTAATATCTAGCTATTTTAAGTGTTACTGAACTGTCAGCCTCCCCTTCCTGTAGTCCACTGCTCCTGTGTGCTGTTTCCATGCTTATCCCACCTCCCCTGTGAAGCCACCCACATAGGTGCTCCAGTGAGCAATGTAGCCTTACAAAGATTTGATAGAGGGGCTTTACAGCACATATTCCACAGCACACAGCTTCGAAGTCCCAAGTTCCTTTCAACAAGAAGTCAGCAGGGGCAATTCCTCTCCCTCTCTTGAGGCAACCCTGCCTTTCTGGCTCCTGCCACTCCTTATATACTTCTGGTGACTATGTTTCTCTAAGCTTGCACCTCATTAACTGGACACTGTTTAGGAGGCGGGAGGGTACTGGTGGAGGTAGATTATAGGGGGAACCTCTGTCTTTTATATTTCTTCTGGAATATTTTTAGACACTGAAAAGTTATTGAGCGAGGAGGACACAAAAGGCAGTTTTTAGGGTAGTCCCTAGACCTTGTCCTTGGCCTCCCCCATTCTGGCTTTCAGATGCCTCTTTGGGCTTGTCCTGCCTGATCCTATAAGTGGGGAGGTTAATCCCCACCCCACCCCCAGCGCCTGGGGCCTAATCCCACATGAACTTTGTTCAGTCTTCAGCAGGAGGCAGGGGGGTTTGAAATCTTGAGAACTCCATTGCAGGTCTTAGATCCTCTCCCCCAGCTACCATAGAATTTTGTAGGGAAATCTGGAAGGAGGGCCAAAGAGGAAGCTCCAACCTGCTTACTCTCTCAGTCCCAGGCTCCCACCCAAGAAAGCAGCTTCCCCCCACAGATACTGCACTGCTATCAGCCCGTCTCTCTGGGTCTTCCGCCATCCAGCAAAGCTTCTGCCCAGGAGCAGAAGCTCCTCTCCCTTATCTGACTTCAGTATCTGGAGGATAATGCCCATCCTCCCCATGGCCATAGGCATTTTCATTTCATAAAATCCTAAGTAGCCTGTGGACCAAGGGCATGGGGTGCAGTGTTTGCAGTGGTTCAACTCTGTGATTAAAGCCTGAAGTAGTGACTGTGGCTATTGGTCACAGGTGGGGCCCTGCACTCACCCAAGTGGCCGTCTGAGTAGAAGTGAGCATGCTTGTGCCCACCCTAGCTCCAGGCTAGTCAGGGGTCTTTCTCCCCAAAGGGACTGAGCCCCACTGCCACCTGTCCCCACTGCCAATTTGGAAGCTGCACCCCTTGTTCCTGCTCACCCATATTGTTGGCAGAGGGCAGCCACAGCCTTCTCTTTCTCCTCCCAGATCAGCCAGGCTCACAGCGAGAAGCCTTAAGCCACCCCCACCCCCCCCTAAAAAAAAAGCCTCTCCCAAAGGCTGAGTCTCCCCAGGAGATCTTCCCACTTCTAAGCAGCTTATTCTGGCAAAGCCTGAGTTTGTTTGCCAGATGCTGGGAGTCTGGAAGCCTTCACAGGCTTGTACATGCAAAGAGTGCTTTCTACTTGCTGTTGCTTTGTGGTGAGAAAGCTGGCAGGAATGCCCACAAGTGGTGTCAGGAGTTCTGTTCCAGGTGGTGGCACTGGTTATTCAAGGGCAAATGTAAGTCTGCATGTCAGGGGACCCTGCAAACTCTCCCTTCACCTGTGGCTCCTAGGCCTTCAGCATCTGTCTCCCAGAGTCCCAAAGCAGCTCGCAGCCCTGTTTTCCCCAACCCCCTTCAATGGGCCCTGGTTTTGTATCCTCTGACACTCTGACAGTGTCTCTGGTATCTGGTGGCAGGTAGCTTCCTTCCAAGGCTCCAGTACTCACCTACAGGCCAGCCTAAGACAGGGTCTAATCTCCAGGGACCTATCATCACAGGTGAGGCAGCGTAGCCCCCTGAATAGTCCAGATACCAGCTGTGAGTTTGGTTCCCCTCCCAGGAAAGACTCAGCACCTTAGCAAACTGCCCAGGTGGGCTTAAAACACTAGCCTGCTGACAGCTTCTACACAGGACCTACTCTAGTGGGTACCTGTAATGCTGAAGCCCCCAGCTTCCTCTGAAACGGCAGAGCACAAAGTGTCTCTCTTCAAAAGCTGAGTCTCTAGTCTCAGAGAAGTCACCAGAGCTTCCCTCTGACATTGGTAAGGCAGTCTAGGTGGGGCCTGCTGGTTTAGAAGGTCAGGTCCATGTGGGGCAGCCCTGATGGGGCTGGGAGTAGGAACATGCCTAGCTTCCTCAAAGGCAGGGCTTTAATCTGTGAGGCATCTAGATTCCACTGCATGTTACTATCCCAGAGGACCCCAGTGTACAGTCCAAACATTCCCTGGCCCCATGCTGTGGTGCCACTGTCTATAAGTATAGCCTCCATGTTTACCTGATGCTCACCTAGATAAAGAACTGTCATCTCTCTTGAGTCCCCAGGAGTTAAGGAACAAAGTTGATTTTAGTGACAAGTTCACAGACTAGTTGAAGGTGGGGGTTGCCTTGCACACCTCTCCACAAACAACAGAACTCCACCACCTCCACAAGTCCCTTCTCCATTGTGCAACCACCCAAGGTTCTTTTTCCTCTCTTTACCTGCCCTCTTCCAATACAGCAGGGACTCACTGGTTACTCCCTCCTCCCCTGCAGTGTCTTCTTCCCCTCTTCCCTCCCTGTGAATTCAGCTCTGTCCCTGCTCACTTGGCTGCTCTTACAGTGCCACATGGCTCAGAGCCTTCCCACAAAGGGAACCCTCATGAGGAGCAGTGGGCAACTATCCATAATAAAAGTTACCTGCATTTTGTGGATGTATTTGTTCTTGGTGTTTTGCCAGCCTAGCAAGTTTGAAAACCACAGCTGGAGAGACCAGTGCAGTCCCACATGTCCCCTGAACAGCCCTTGTGGGCGTCCCAGGATCTCTCTCCCTTTCTTTCTCTCTTCCCCTGTCTTCTCTTCCTTCTTCACTCTTCTCTCTGGCTGGCTGTGAATTTTCAAACAGCTCCAGGTAAAGCAGGCTCACTAGACACAAGACATTCTAGAACTGTCCCTGTCTTGTCACTGAGCACTGATGACAAAGGCTGCAGGCCTAGCTAAACAGAGTGGCTGTGTTGTGTCCTGGGAGGTCTCTCTGGGATGGTCTCTAGTGCTGTCAGCAGGGCTGTGTGATGGCCCTGCCTCAGGGCCTCTGTTCATGCTGTCTCTGACCCTTCTCCCTGACCTCAGAGAGGCTGGCACTTAGATCATGGGTCTAATGCTGAGTTTGCATGTGGCTCCAGGCCTTGGCTTCCTCTTGGTAACAAGGAAAGTTTGGACACAACTAGTGGCTTTAAAATATGTTAGCAGTGGGCCCCATTGTCAAACAGAATCTTACAAGAGACCCTTACAATATGCAGGACTGAAGGTATGGTGGGAAGTCCACCAAGTAATGCAGATTTGGGAAGGTTGTCGGATATATTGTAAATGTGGGAACACAGACTGTTACTTTGGAGAAATGTAAGACCAACACTGCCCCATCCTTTGATTTTTAAAAACCTAAAGCTGATCTTCCTAATTTTTACATGATGGCAATTCATTTATTAAACCACTTATTTTGAGATAATTGCAGATTGGTATGCATGCAGTTATTAGAAATAATACAGAGAGTACCTTTTACCTCCAATGGTAATGTCTTGCAAAATTACAGTATAATAGCAAAACCAGGGTGTTGACACTGATAGAGTCAAATGTATAATATTTCCATCACCCAAGCATTCCTCCATGTTGCCCTTTAGAGTCACACCTACCTCCTTACTTCATCCCCTCTCCCTAACTTGTGACAATCACTGCTATCTTCTATTTCTGTCATTTCAAGAATGTTGTGTAAATAGGATCATAAAGCCTCTGACCTTGTGGGATTGGATTTTTCAGTTCACTTAATTCACTGGGGATGCACCCACATTGTTAAGTACATCATTGGTTCATTCATGTGTTTTTATTGCTGAGTACTATTCAATGGACTGGATGTAGCAATGAATTTTTACAATGAGTTTTAAATACTGTCCAGGTTAAACACATGACATTTGTGGCTGGATGTGGCCCCTGGGTCACTGATAGGTACCTCTGGTCTGACAGATGTTAGAGGCCCCTCCAGCCTGGGGGCAGGGTGGTCCAGGAATCTGGTGTATGTGTTATTGGGCCTCTTTAGGCATACCCTCTTCTTTGTGTCTTTGTTTCCGGCTGTTCCTTGCCTGCTTTGTCTTGTGCCCTCGGCTGAGCAGGTTGTGGGTTGAGCCCCAGAGACCCTCTGGTGGGAAGTGGCAGGAAGTCCTGGCCCTGTCTATGTATGCCAGCAGCCTTGTGAGTATGTGTGTGTACGTGTGTACTTGGCCATGCTCAGGCCTAGAAGGGCAGGGGCAGTTGGTGGTATTGGAAAGCTTCTCTCTGAGGACAGAAAAAGGTTAGCAAAGACTGGGGCAGCACAGTGAAGTGACAGGTCTGCTCACCAAGCTTTATCACAGGGACAGGTGTTTCTCCTTCTTTATGCCCAGCTAGGGGACAAAAACCATGCAAGGCCCACCTGCCTATGTGGTTCATCCCCAAGAATCCACAGCCAAAGCAGCCCTGTCCAGCTCTAACCACATAGGCCAGGGAGAACCCAGAGGCTACCCTTTGCCAAGCCTGCCCTCAGGCCCTCTAACCATGCCCTTCTCCATTGCTGCCCACTCACTCAGGTCAGGGACTTTAGTCCCTCCATCCTGGTCCTTGGGACTCTGGTCTTAGCCCAAACCAGGCCTGACCATCTAGAAAGTGCCCAATGGAGGGCAAAGCCTTTCCAAGCCAAATTCCCCCTCCCATGCCCTCTGCCCCAGCTATCAGACAGGGGAATGGTGGACATACCCTTAACCCCTTTCTTTCTTTCTTTCTTTCTTTCTTTCTTTCTTTCTTTCTTTCTTTCTTTCTTTCTTTCTTTCTTTTTCTTTCCTTCCTTCCTTCCTTCCTTCCTTCCTTCCTTCTTTCCTTCCTTCCTTCCTTCCTTCTTTCCTTCCTTCTTTCCTTCCTTCCTTCCTTCCTTCCTTCCTTCCTTCCTTCTTTCCTTCCTTCTTTTCCTTCTTCCCTTCCCTTGCTTCCTTCCTTTCTTTCTTCCTTCCTTCTTTTCTTCCTTCTTCTCTTCCCTTCCCCTCCTTCCTTCCCTCCTTCCTTCCTTCTCTCTTCTGTCTGTCTCTCTGTTTCTCTGTCTCTCTCTGTCTCTCTCTCTCTCTGTCTCTCTCTCTCTCTGTCTCTCTTTCTCTCTCTGTGCCACAGGGAAAGGTTTGAAACGGAACGTAACGGCCCACGTTTTGCCAAATTGCGCAACTGGCACCATGGCCTTTCAGCCCAAATCCTTAATGTTAAAAGCTAAAAGACTATCTGGAGTTGTTCCCTGCCCCACGCCACTTGCTCCCTTCTTCCCCTTTTCAGACCTGGCATGTGAGCCCCACGGAGATGGTTGAGAATGTAGAGCTGTGCTGGGGCACCTTTAATAATTAAGTGCTGCAGTTCTGCTATCTGCCCACCCCATGCAGCACTGTACCTATTCATCCCCACCCTTCAGTGCAACCCTCACCACCCGCAAAACAGCCCAAGCCTCTACTCCCCTGCCCAGGGTCTCAACCACAGTTCAGAGAGAATGTGATGGGGTTTGCCATCATAATACCTCAGAATCAAGGGAATGTGCTACTGGTCAATTTACTACCAACCTCAGCTCCTGGGAGAGGCACCCCTGCCTAGTGCCATCTTGGAAGGAGTTGCCCCATAGGTCAGGGTCCTGGGAAGAGGCCAACTCCCTGTCCTCACTCACTCCCTCGCTGCCCTGTGGAGCCTGGCAGCCTGGAGCAGGGCTATCTACGGAGGAGATGGTGATCCTGGGGTAGATGAGGCAGAGGCTGAGCTGGGGCATGAGCTCTCCCCTCTGTGCTGTGTATGCTAGCTCCCTAGTTCTCTCTTCTGTACATATATGCATGCTTGTTCTGAAATAAAGAGGATTTGAAATGAACCAAACCTGCCTCAGTCATGCTGTGCCTGTGTGCATACGATCTAAGAGGAGCATGTCTGAGATGGGGAGAGGTCAGTCACCTCAGAGGAGGGGCAGGGAGCTGGTACAGTTCTCCCCTCCACTGATTTCCCACCTTGAGGGCCCTGTCTAGACTCTGGCTGGCAAATGGCGGATGAGAATCTCTGCTGTGCCAGGTGGGAAGCCTTAGCCTCCCATGGGACACCATGTATTGTTGGGTACCCAAATGGCCCCTGCTTCTGCTCCCACACCCAGCTGCAACCAGCAGGCTGAGCCATCCATCCCTCCCCATCAGAAGGCAGGCCTCAAGCCCCTGTCCCAGTGGGTTGCTGCTCATGTTCATTTCTGCTGCATGCAGTTGAAGAAGGGGATCAAGAAGGCACACTTGTGCTAAGGAGTAGGTCACAGGGGAGCTGTTTGGGGTCCTTGGTGGGTCAGGGCCATGGCTCATGGGAGAAGAGGCAGAAAATGTGTCTGGTGGACACATTTTCAGGTATCTGGAAGTTGGGGAAGACTTCCAGCTGAGTGTTGCTTCTGGCCTCTATCCACCTGTGACCTTAGCATAGTCCTGAGTATTTAGGAAGGGCCAGGCTGGCAGTCTCATATCCTCCCACACTCGTGTCTATCCATCAGCCTGGTCCCCAATTGCAGAAACCACTGGCTAAGAACATGAGACCAACAGCACTTAGCAAATAAAGGCAGATGCTGAGGCCCATCTCTCAGGACTCCCCTGATGTCCCTGTGGCTGAACTGGGCCCAAGCCTTGCTCCCACTCCTGCTGCATGGGCACAGGTTTTCTTTCTGCCTGCAGGAATCTTGGCAATACCATATGAAAGGGCTGGTCAGGGAGACTGCTATATCCAGTCCTCCATCCTGAGATACTCTCCAAAGTCCCCCATTTTGGCTCCCCATTTCTTCCTATCTCTAGCAATCTAACTCCAGGGCCAATGCCAGGGCCAGGGAAAGCAAGCTTGCTGAAGGATCAGCAAAGGAGATGGGAGCATGAGCTCCTGCTTATACCTAGACATTCTGGAGCATACCCATATTTAGCTGAGTTTTTATTGAGGAATTTGAAGGCCCAACAATGGGTGTGGGGCTGGGGGCTGCCAGTCAGAGAGAGGCCCCAGGCAGTGGACCTGAGGATGACAGGGGACCTGAGCCAATCTGTCAGAATTGGTGACCTTGCAGTTAGGTGTCCCCGGTCCCCAGGCTGCTGAAGCCCTCTTGAAGCTCTGGAAGACCCTCATTTGCTTTTCAGCCTGCCTGGTGCCTCCCAGTGACCCCAGGCCTCTGTATGCAGCCCTCTGGAGTAAACAGGAAAAATGTCCTCATTCAGCATCTGGAGCTGATGTGATTGAGACTGACCATGATGCAAGGTTGCTCATGTGAGGCCCAGAGACAGGGAGTGCCCCTCTGACTGGAGAGTCAGAGAAGGCTTCCTGGAAGAAGGTATCTCTGTGTCTGATCCTCAAGATGTTAGGATTGGGGTATGTGCAGTTAGGGAAGGCTGGACAGGTACTCTAAGCAGAGGAAGCAGAGGTGCTGATGAGAAGAAGGGGTGTTCCAGAACCCTGAGTTAATCATTTTGGTTGGAATGGAGGGAATACAGAGGATGTTTTGGTTAGTAGTGGTCCAGAGTGAGAATGCCAGGCTATGGGATTTTGACTGTATTCTGAAGGCAATGTGGAATTAGTGAAAGTTGCAGACCACCATTCACACTGCAGCCTGTGAGGATAGCTGTGCACTGTGCTCAAGGGGTGTCATTTACATAGACTACAATGTCAACAAGGTCCCTGAGTTGTGCAGTGCAGCAGCTCAGCTGCAAAGTGATGTGATCAGGACTGCTCTAAGCAATAGTCAATTATCTGGCTACAAGATGAAATGCCAGCTAGGTGGGTGGCAGCAGGAACAATTAAAAAATGGTGTGTTCTGTCATCATCCATTTATTAAAGATGTTCATGTTACATTCTCTTAACTAACACGAATAGCATCATCACTCCAATAATAGAACCCACTCCTAGCACCATCAGTCACTCCTCCACCATCACCAACAGTTCCAACATGAACCCAAAACTCAGACCCACCACCAATAGCAGCCCATCCTTTCCATATGTAATATCATTGCCATCAATAAGAGCGCCATCCAAAGGCTACCGCAACAGAATACAAGGTTGGCATGCTCCACCTTAATGCTCCAGCTGGATGGAGAGATATCTGATGAGCTGAAAAGGGGACTGTACCCAGGCAGTGTTTCTCCTGTGGCCACACCCTCCCCATGGAGCCATGAGCAGTTGAATATAGTTGGTTTCATTTGTTTTTTGCTTAGATATTTAAGGTGAATTATGACTGAGGCAGAAGGGACCTATAGCATCCTAAATCAGGCTGAGATGATTTCATGGGTACTTTCTTTAGTGCTGAAGCCAGGGCCAAGCAAGTTCTTGGCATACATGCTCACTGAGACAGCCCCCTTGGGGTTTTGGGGGCTCATGAAACTTTAGGCAGGAATTAGCCTGGACAAGACCCTTCAGGATATTCTTCCTTGCTTCCTCTACCTTTCCTAGGCCCTAGCTGCTTGGTGTCTTCAGACAGTGGTCCTAGATAGGATGCCACTCAGCAAGAACACCAAGCAGCAGGCTCACATGCATGCCTTTTGTCCTGGCCTTGTGGAAGATCGTGAATTTTCCTAGGGCCCACCTCACCCCAAGAATCCAGGGTTCATTTGGAGCTATGTCTTGGGACAATACCAGGTAAGGTGGTCTGACAGGACATTGGAGCAAAGGGGACAGGCAAAGTCAACTTTCTATTTGTCTTGCAGAATACTGTCCCTAGCCCAAACATTTTCATTACTCCTGCATTGAATGGTGTCCTCAGTTCTCAGAAGCCCACTGGAAGCATGTAACAGGGTCAGAGAGAAACAGATAAAGGAGGCCCAGTGTCTCATGTCAGCCTGGGCTTTCCCAGGCCATACTTGCCCATTCTGTGAAGAGGGTTTAGCAGCCAGCTTAGCAATATGGTTTCAGGAACCACAGCTGCTCCTCTGATGCAGCCACTTCACAGAATTAGCTTCCAGAAGACAGGATCGTTCACAGAAGGTGGCTGAGTGGCTTCATTGAAAGACTAGGTCTGGGCACTGCCACAGGTCTGATAACTGGGCTGACTGAGGCCTCTTCTCTGAACTACTAAGCTGGAAAAGGGCTGGTCAGGACATGGTCACTGCCCTTGTCCATCATGGGTGCTTCTTACACAGTCACAGAAAAGACTAGTGCCCCCTCTCATGGAGCAATCAACCCATGGCCTTGCCACTTCTTCAGCTCCCTTCTTCCTCAACCTGCCCACGTTATTTCATGGCTTTCTCTGTCACACACCTCATTGGATGGAGATCAATTCTGTGATGCTTTGGTAAACAACTCGTGGCCCTCTGGCATTCTTATTGGGGACAGGCCTCTATAGCACCTTGCTACTTCGGGTATAATCCATGGACCAGCAGCATTGGCATCACCTGGGAGTTTAAGAGCTACAGACTCTCGGTCCCACCCAGACCTACCGAGCTAAAAGCTGTATTTGAACAAGATACCCAGGCAATTTACCTGCTGCATACCAAACTCTGAAAAGTGTAGAAGTGAGGTTTTGGCAGCTGGTTGATGTTTTAGCAGCCATTCAGTTCTCTGAAAGTCCAGTTCCTCACCTGTAAAATGAGGATCTTGATACCAATCTCCCAGCAAGGTCGAAAGGATCAAATGTACTAATGCTTATCCAGCTGTTTGAACAAGGCCTGGGATATGGTAAGCACTCACAGAGGGATGATGATTATTCTAATTCTTTCCAATAAGAATGTTCCTTTTGTTGGGGGAAGATTCTACTTGCTTCACCATGAGAATTTTCTTTCTTTCCCCATGAGGCTACTTTTGAGGTACTGGCTAAGGCTCCAAATCCAAATGTCCCACAGTCAGATCATGCTGTCACTACCCATATGTTCTAGGAGCCTGCTCAGTTGAATTTCTGTCTCCATTCCCTCACCTATTAAACAGAATTGCTAATATCTACATCATAGGGTGGTTGTGAAGAACTAGACATATGCCTGGCACATAATACCAGGTTAATAAACAGATTGCATGGCATGGGGACAGCCATGCCCACTTGCAGGAGTTGCAGTATCTTGTTGCAGTTGTAGCAAGTACAAATCTTCATCCAATGACCCAGATAAGCAAAACACATGCATTTCTTTTTAATTTGTAGTCTTTGTCCGGTTTCACAGGTGGCAGAAATCTAATCCCACCAACCCAGATTCTGATGCTCCTCTCTTGCCTTGGAGTGGTTTGGGGGAAGAGATGCTTCCAGAATAGCAAGGCAGACAGGGTGGGGCACCTGGGCACCTAGTACTCGATCATGGTATACCTGTGCTGGCATCGGCAGGGATATCCCCATTCCATCTGGTCACACTGGTCTACACTGGGACAGCAGTCACCTCTCTTATTCCCAGTCTCAGGGTTTCTTAGATGTGCAGGAACTGAGGGCCATGTCCATGACACTTGGGTATGCGGGGAACCCTCCGTGGCTGCTAAGGCATGTGATAGCCTGGGGATATTTGGGCTGTCTTGGATCTGTCTGCCTTTTTATCATAAGCATAGGAGACCCTGGGGTCCTGCCACCTCTCTAAGGTTTACCCAGAAAAGGGACACAGCTGCCTCTGCTTTCAAATCCCCATGCTATGTTACCCCCTTTCTGGTCTAGATAACCTTGATCTGCCTGGCATGGCAGCTTTCATCCATCTTCTAAAGGTGTTGTGAGTGTCTCAAGATTCTCACAGCCTAAAAGCCCAGGCTCTCACCACTCTGGAGCTTATGCCTTTGACTGTCAAATATCTGACCTCTGCTTTTCTCATGGGATCATCCCTTCTCAAAAGTAATGTGTGCATCTGACTAAATGGAGAACGGACCAAAAAAAAAAAAAAAAAAAAAGGGAAAATAGGATGAGGGTTGATAACTTAATCTTCATTCCCATCACACTGTGTTGTTTTTTTTTGTTTTTGTTTTTTGTTTTGTTTTTGCAATACATACTCAGACAGAAGAATTAGGAAGTACAAATAAGGGGGGATTCTTACCAGACTTGAGAATAATTTTGATGTTACTGTGACCCTCCTTGTGTTGAGCCCTTCCCTCTTGCGGTCCTGGGGGGCTGGGGATATCTTCTGGAAAATCCTGCTCTGTTTGCAGTGTGAATGGTGCCTTCCACCGAGCCTACCTCTGCTACAGCCACCACTGCCATGCAGAGGGGCCCCCTTGACCTGTTGTCTTTCTTGGTCCCACCTCATTAGCACCCCTATTGAGCATGCTCCAGTGTGCACCAGCCAGGCCACCACCCCGCTGCTGCCTGCTTCTGCCCAGCTGCCCGCTGCTACCTGTCCCAGCGTAGCCTCGCCATCCCTGGCTGCAACCGCTGCCCCCACTGCCACTGCCACTGCCTCTGCCTCTGCCTCTGCCACGGCCCTTGCTTCAAGCTGTGCGGAAAGTCCAAGGTAACTGCCCCACAGGTGCTGGCCCTAGCCAAGGGAAGGAAGGCAGGAAATGCCTCACCCTGGGTCCATCTGTAGGTAGTTATTCCTGGTCCTCAGAAAGGCCTAGCCAAAGTAGTTAGAAGCCCAGGACCCTGAGGAGGCCAGCCCAGCACTGCTTGCTACAGCCAGTGCAGGGGAGTGTACAGTCTGACTGAGGATGGAGGAGGGATGTGTCTGCTCTAGTGAGAGAGGTAAAAGTCACACACACACACACACACACACACACACACACATACACACAAGTTAGATTAGATAACAGAGGGAGACTGTGTGGAAAGTCTGTGTTCCTGGAACTAGAATTAGGGAAAATTCTAATTCTAAGCTGTTGCTGTGAGCTGGGGAAGCCAAGGAAGACTGTGAAGGAAGAAGTGTTGACTTATTCAGAGAAGGCAGGTCAGATATTTAGCAACCAACTTGCCCTTGTCTCTTAGCCTCTTTTCTCTTGATGGAGAAGCATGCTAATTCCAGAAGCATCTGGTGCAGTGGGTTTTACATCTCTGCTTCTCCACTTACTATCTATAATCTTCAGCAAGTGACTAAACTCAGAACCTTAATTTCCTCACCAGTGAAGACATTTAATGGAACACCTGTTTTATAGGGTTGGGATAGAAAAGGTGTACATAAAACACCAGCACATAAAATGGGCTCAGATAATGCAATTTACTGCTTTACAATCTGCCCTCCTGGGTTCCCAGCAAAGGCGGAAGCAGGAGTGTGAGAGGGGTGTTGGCAGGTGTGAGGAGGTGGTGGGGGCTGGTTGCAGGTCCCTCTGGAACAGCCAGGCAGAATAACAGGTTGGCCTGACCCAGCTTTTTCTGGGTTGCATGGAGCTGTCAAGTTGGTATTAGGGTCAAAGCCAGATTTCTCAGCCTCCCACACTCCTCCTCTTTTCAGTTTGGCTGGAAAGAATATGCTTTGGGGTACATAGGTCCCTGGTGCAGCCTCAGGAGGAAGAAGGGTGGGCAGAATAGCCCACAGGGTGTGGGCTCCAGTTCTACCCCTGGGGCTGTAAAATGACTCCCGTGGTGCAGAGCCCAGCCTTTCCCCAGCCAACGCAAGTCCCCAGGGTGAGTACCACTTCAGCCGCCAGCTTCCTGGGGACAATTAGCAAGTGCTTCCCCTCTGCATACCAGAATTGCTTCAGGTAAGGGCACAAAGAAGAAGCTTAGAGGAGGGTAAGAAATGTCTCTGTTGCTGTGTGAGAAGATGTCTCCCCAGCTTGCATTGGGGAGCTCTAGAGGCTGGGGCTCTGCTTAGGGGCAGGCTTCAGCTGCACACTCCAGGCCTCTTATCTCCTGGGGACCTCAGGACGCCTTCAACAGGGCAGACCTTCCTCAATTTTGACTTGCAAAGAGAGCCTGGGTGGAGGTTGGAGAGGGACCTGGAATGCTCCTAACATTGGGTTGGAGTAGAAGAATCAGGGGACCACATTCTGGGCCTGGCTACTTTCCCTTCTTGCACAAGGGCTGGGATGGAGGTAGAGGAAGCAAGTGGGAGGCAAAGGGCCACCCAGCCATTCACTGGAGCATGGCCTCAGAATTCTTGCTGGATGTCTTAAGCCTTGACTTCCTCCCACAACAGCAATCTGTGACACAGGACCCTTAGCTCCTGGGAATGGGAAGCATCCTCCACTGGTGAGAATGTCTGATTAAAACCCACTGACTTGGGGCCCAGGCTGGTGGCACAGTGGATAGGGCTCCAGCCTGTGCACCTGGGGGTTGCTGGTTCGATTTCCAGCCAGGGCACATAGCCAGGTCCCCATAGCCAGGTCCCCAGCCAGGTCCCCAGCCAGGTCCGTGGCTGGAGGCAGGTGAAAGGCAACCACACATTGATGTTTTTTTTAAAAAAGAAAAAAAAAAACCCACTGACTTGGCCTCCCACCACAGTGGAAGCTGGGTACTCTATGGACACTGCCTTTTCCTCTTCCATTGAGGCCTTTACTGGTCTTAACAAGTTGGTTAGAGAAGGGCAGGCAGGCCCAGGGAGAGGAGACAGTGGTTTCTCTCAACCAGGAAAATAGCAACGTGGCAGAGCAAGTCTGCACACTACCCAGGTCTTGGACGATGGCTGTCTGAAGCTTATTCCACCTCCGCACTTTCTGGGGCAGTACCAATCAGGAGTTTGCAGTGGATTCTTAGCTCAGGCCCACCCACTTTCAGAGTCCTAGAAAGGAAGGTACTCTCATCCTAGGACTCTGCCCAGCATGGTGCACAGGCCCTGAGCCTGTGCCAAACAAACAGGAAAAAAGCAGGAAGCCATGGGCTGGTGAGGAGCAGTACATTTCCAGGAGTTCACTTCTGTAGCACCCCATTTCCCCTGGGTGTGATCACATGGTGCCTGTTGGGATCTGAAAGATGTAGGGAGAGACGAGGGACTCATTCTGTAAGGTATTCATTAATTGTAAGTGAAAAAAGGAAACGGGCAACTCACAGACAAATGAAATTGAGAAACATTGGATCAGACAAAGTAAGACAAGCTGCTTAACTCCAGGAGTTCTTGTAGCTTTCAGCTGTCCAAGAAGAGAGGCCAAGTACAGCATTTCCTGAGGGCAATGAACTGGGACACTTTTTGCCCCCTCTCTTTGGTTCCATGATCCCTGGGTCACAAGTAGGAAAAGGCTGCTCTAAGCCTCTTGGCAGCTCACACAGTGGGAAGAAAGCAATAATTGTATATGGAAGAGAAGTATGTTTGGGGGCGAGGGGGTCTTCTGCCTTACCCATGAGCCATCCCTGGAGCACTCTTGCCCAGAAACCTGAGCCTTGACTGCTCCCTCCAGTAACAATAGAAAAGGGGAAGGGAGGAGGCTAGGTGGTCTATGGCTGTGAATGCCCCAAAGGTCAGAAGGTCAAGGAGATGGGGCAGCTCTGACTAGCCCCATCTGCCTCCTCTCTCCTGCCTCTGTTCCCTCTAGCCCCAGACATAAGCTTACAGTCTCTTCCCATGGGGTGAAGGATTTTCTGTGCATCCTCTCCTCCAGCTGGTGGCTTTCTTCCCTCTCTCTAAGGTGGTGACACCAGCAATGGGCTATATATATATCTCTTTAGGTGCCTCTGCTGCTTTAACCAAATTCCCCAAGACACAACACCCAAGGAGTAGCTTCCTTTCCACTGAGGCCTCATGGTCTTTCCTCACAGCCTCTAGCAGCTGTCCCAGTTCATCTCCATCAGGCTTCTTCTCCACAGAGGCTCTTGAAAATTGGAGGGACAACCTGCCATGGCTGCTAGCACCAGGGCCTGGGTGGGGCTGTCCTCCTTGCTGCTAACTCTTACCCCTTTTGTTCCAGGCCCCAGGCCTCTGCTCACAGTACCACCAAGGCAACCTCCCCAGTACCTGTTGCCCATACATATACCGAAGCCCCAGCTGCCTCTGCACCCAAGCCTCGGGTTGTCACTACTGCTAGCATTCGGCCTTCTGTCTACCAGCCAGGTGAGAGGAAGGTGGGAGGGGAGACTGTTACACTGGGCATAAGCTCAAAGGGTCAGTTCCAAGGCCACATCCCCAGAAGGATGATGGTCAGTGTGGCCCTGCTAATGTGGTTCAGACCTCCTTCCCCAGAGTTATGAGCAAAAATCCTATGGAGCCTGCCTCTGGCTATGGGGGAGATAGATGCAGTACTAAGCAGGGATGAAGACTCCCAGCTTTTAGGAAGAGGACACTCCTGGGTAGATATTTTCAGGCTCAAGGTGAGAGGAGAGAGTTTAGAGGAAGTAGCTTGTTCCTCCAGGAGTCTGGGTCCAGCTCAAACCAGAGGATAGGCAGCTATACAAAAAGTGCCATGGGCTTTGGACAGCCCTGCTATATCATGGTGTGGCCCTGAGCAAGATGTTCAATCTGTCTGGCCTTTGGCGTCTTTAGCTGAGGCAGGATAACTGGAGGCATGGAAAGCATAGGTGAAGCGGCAGAGTGGCCAGCACAGGGTCTGGCAGGGGCTGAGCTCACTGGCTCTGTGTTCCATCACTCTGACTACCATTCTTTTCACTGCCTCGGACCCCCTTGCAGGGATAAGGGCCCAGTCCCGTGACCCCCTCTTTCCTAGCCAAAGTTGGGCCTGCTCGCGAGCCCCAGGGCAATTCTCCGGCTGGCTTCCAACCCCACCCTTTCCCCTACCTATTCCTGCTCAATGAACCAAAGGTACTTTTCTAGGCTGGGGGAAGATTCCATGTACTCTAGGCTACAGGATGTGCCCACAAGAGGGCTCCTGGAATCCAGGCCTTGACCACTGATATCACCATTATCTCACTGGACTCTGACTCTGAATTCTAGGAGGGCAGGGCTATAGCTACTCAGTAAAGGAAGGAATAGGAACAAGTGAATGAATGAATGAATGAATGAATGCTGGTGAGAATTACAGGTATCTTCCCACTTGAAACGGGGAGTAGGGAGCGGAGAGGGAAGAGGCTGTGAGCTGCATGCTCTGGTGGCCAGACACACAATGATAATGGATCACAAGGGTTCCCAGAGTGATACCCTTGTGCCTATTCCACAGATTGGTCAAATAGGAAATTAGGTGGGTACATGCTCTTCATTGAAATGATTACTTTCAACATGTTTTTCAGCCATATTGAATTTATGGAAAACGAACAATTTTCCACTTGCATTGAGTCAGGAAGGGCCTTGCGTCCCAAGCCTGACTTGTATAGGGCACAGGAACCCCACCAGCCCTCTGTTGGCAGAACTCACTGTGACAACAGTGTTGAGTGTGGGTGGTAGAAGGGACCTATCATCAGATAAGACTCCCCTGCCAGGGCTAAGTAAGGCAAAATACTTCATTTCCTGGTGGGCATTTCCTTGTTTGAAAACTGGGCATGATACTGTGTACACCTCGTGTTCTGGGGTTGAAATGAAGCACCTAGTGCAGTGCTGGGTAGTGCAGTGCTAGGTTCACAGGTTGCCCTTCCCTGTGCCTTCAGAGGCAGGGACACAACGTTCTGAAGCAACCAGGGCATGGAGGTGGAGAACCACGGAGGGAGAGCAGAAAGGATTTTGGGGGAGTTGACATGGGTGGAGGTGAGGCCCAGGAAGGCAAATGTGACTGGTCGGGTTCCTGCCCTAGGCGGGTCTTTCTGGACACCTTCCACTACTGGCTGGGCTTCCTTGCCGACCCAGGTGCCCGCCTCCTCCTCAAGCCTGCCAGGGTGCAGAGCTCTTGGGGGGGTGGGAGGGGGGTGCAAAGCCTGGCTCGGGCAACACCTATTACCTCTTTCTAAGGGCTGTGGCCCTGGCAGGCGAGACTTGCAGGAGCCCTGGGCCTCCATGGCCTTCCCAGGCCCAGGCCGGCAGACGTTAACTCATTCTAGCTGGGAGGGAGGGAGGCTGCCTGCCTCCACCCCCCTCTCTTGGGAACCTCCCGCTGCCGGCTGCCTGCGAGTGCCGGTTGGGGCCTGGGGGCGGCTGGCAGGAGGCCGGTGAGAAGTGGGGAACATGGGCCGGAGCCTCCTTCCCTCCTCTGCCAACCCTGGCCCGGGCGGGAGTGTCCAGGCCCCGCCCAGTCGCAGTTTTCCACAGGCGCCCCTCTTGGACAAGGGTAGTGTTCACAACTCAGATCTTATCGCTGGCGCCAGGTCTGAGCCCCCGCTCCCGGAGCGCCTGGGGCCCGGGAGGGGGCCGGGCGGTGGCGCAGAGGCCCGGGCTCCGGGAGGCCACATCGGGCCCACGGTGCTCACGGGAAGCCGGCCGACCTGCAGTGAGTCAGAAATCACCTCGTTTAATTACACATTCTCGAGCCTATGAGTGCGATAGGGGCCGTTTGAACTTGCCAATTAGAGATGATATATCACCTTCTAATTTGGATGGGTTGAATTCCGTCATGCAGAAATAGCAACAGCCAGGGGGCAGTGAGATGGGATATCAGGTCTTTCCTGGCTGGTCGGGGTGGTGAGGCAGGCCAGGCTTCTGGGCGCAGAGGGAGGGGCTGGGAAGCAGCTGCTCACTTGTGTGCCCCCTTCCCTCCCGGAATGAAGGGAGGTGATGGGGCAGGAGAGCTTCCACGCTGTGCCTGGAGAGGGGAAGGTCGCCAGCTCGGGAAAAGTGAGCCCTGCACAGCCAAGCTCTGGTCCAGATTTTGGCCTGCCTTTGGCTGCTGAGACCTTTGTGTTGTGAGGCTTAGGAAAAGGGGCTGGATCAAGGACTCTAGAAGACAGGGAGGAAGGAAGAGACATTTTCCAGGCAGAGGGAATCAGTTTAAATAATCCTAGCGGGAGGCAGGAAAAGTGGGCAAAGCCAGATTTGGAAGGGGCTTGTTTGACTGCCTCAGGAATGGTTAAACCAGAAAGGGTAGGGAGGGGGGTGGATCTGGCATTTAGTTTGACTGCCTGAGTTCCAGTTCAGCTAGGTCTAGCTTCATAAAGTAGTCACTAAAGTTCTCCAAGCCTCAGTTCCTCATCTGTAAAATGAACTGGAAAATATTATCTGCCTCAATGGATTACAGCAAGTTTTACCTGAAATAATGCATATAAAGAAAAAAAAAAAAAAAAGAGCCTGGCATGTGGAAGCAGACAACTACTGTCCAATAAAAATTAATTTTCTAGTGGCCATATTTTAAAGGAAAGTAAAAGGAAGCAGGTGAAATTTTTATTTAGTTTTTATTTTATTTTATTGACTATGCTATTACAGTTGTCCCAATTTTTTCCCCTTTGCCACCTTCAACCCAACACCCCCTCCTCCCTCACTCCCTCACGCAAACTCCACATCATTGTTCTTGTCCTGGATCATGCTTATAAGTTCTTTCTCTGCTCCATTTTCTACACTGTACTTTACATCCCCATGATAATTCTGTAACTACCTATTTGTACTTCTTAATCTCCCAACCTCTTCAGCCATTTTCATACAACTCCTTCCCATCTGACAACTACCAAAATGCTCTCTCTACCCACGACTCTGTCTTTATTCTTGTTTGTTTAGTTTGTTTTTAGATTCAGTTGTTGATAGATTTGTATTTATTGTCATTTTATTGTACACAGTTTTGATCTTTTTCTTAAATAAGTCCCTTTAACATTTCATATAATAATGGTTTGGTGATGAACTCCTTTAGTTTTATTCTTGTCTGGGAAGCTCTTTATGTGCTCTTTGATTCTAAATGATAGCTTTGCCAGGTAGTGCAACCTTGGCCGTAGGTCCCTGCTTTTCATGGCTGAATATTTCTTGCCAGTCCCTTCAGCCTACAAAGTTTCTTTTGAACAATCAGCTGACAGTCTTATAGGAAGTGCCCTGTAGGTAACTATCTGCTTTTCTCTTGCTGCTTTTTAAGATTCTCTCCTTACCTTTAACCTTTTGCATTTTAATTATGATGTGTCTTGAAATGGGCCTCTTTGCATCCATTTTGTTTAGAACTCATGCTTTCTGGACCTGCATGTCTATTTCCTTCACCAAATTAGGAAAGTTTCTTTTCATTATTTTTTCAAATAGACTTCCTTTTTTAAAACGTTTTTCTTTTCCTTTTTTTTTTAGAAGATTTTATTTTTAGAAAGGTGAAGGAAAGGAAGGAGAAAGGGAGAGAAATATCAATGTTCAAGAGATACATAGATCGGTTGCCTATCTCATGCCCCCAGCTGAGAACCTGGCCCACAACCCAGGCATGTGCCCTGATTGGAAATTGAACCAGCAACCTTTCTTTAGGTTTGCAAGCTGGCACTTAATCCATTAAGCCACACTAGCCAGGGCTCTTGCTCTTTCTCTTCTCCTTCTGGCACCCCTAAAATGCATTTTGTTCCAGAGGCTGCTTTCACTATCCTCAGGTCTTTTGGATTCTTTCTTCTTGTTCTGCTTGGTTGTTTTTTTGCTTCCTTATGTTCCAAATCATTGATTTGATTCTCAGCTTCATCCATTCTACTGTTGTTCCCCTGTAAATTGTTCTTTATTTCAATTAGTGTATCCTTTGTTTCTGAATAGGTCTTTTTTATGCTGTTGAGGTCCTTACTAAGTTTTTTTAGCATGCTTATAACAAGTATTTTGAACTCTGCATCCAATAAATTGCTCACCTCCATTTTTGCATAGTACTTTTCTAGAGTTTTCATCTGTTCTTTCATTTGGCCCATGTTTCTTTGTCTCCTCATTTTGGAAGCCTCCCTTTGTTTGTTTCTGTGTATTAGGTAGAGCGGATTTGACTCTCTGTCTTGGTGATATGGCCTAATATAGTAAGTATCCTGTAGAGTACAGTGGCGCAGCCTCCTCCCAAGCTGGGTACTCAAGGTGTGCTCTTCATATGGGCTGAGTATACCTCCTGTTGTAGTTGAGCCTTGATTGCTATTGACAGGCCAATGGGAGGGATTTACCCAGTCCAATCAACTGCAAGAACTGACTGTGACCACTGACCACCAACCTCTGCCCTTTGTGAAGGATTAGCTGTGCAGGAACAAGGTGGTGGTGCTCCGGCATGGTCTGTTGCTATTCACTGGGTGTGCAGGCTCTGAGGTTTCCTGGGTGGTACAGGCCAAGGTTAGTCCCCTCCTGTGTTCTGTCCATGGCCACCCAGCCTAGGCTATAAAGCAAGCTGAGATAGCTGCTACTTGTACTGGGCTTGGAGGTTCCCAGACGAAACCAAGCTGTAAATCTAGGCTGACTGCTGCTAGTGTTGGGCCTTAGGACACTCAGCAAGAGATACAGGAAGGTTGGGGCAGTTGTGAAGCATGAACCAAGCCCAGCCATTCATGTGGAAAGGTCAATGTGAACAGCTTCAGTGGGCCTGAAAGTTGGGTGGGACATAGTCTCAGAAGATCTCCATGGTAGGGCAAACAATGTTAGTGAGGTTGATGGAATCTCAGATATGGCACCCACCTGCCAGGTCTATGGCTGTAGTCGGCGGGGTGGGGTGGGGGGTGGGGTGTGTGTGTTCAGAAAAGGGACAATGGCCTCTGCCTGCTTTTCTGCCTGAGAAAAAAGCAGTCCTCAGCTATTGCCTTGATGCCAGCCTCTTTAGTTCTTTCCTATATGCCAGTAGCATCTTTCAAGCTGCTACCTTGGTGCTAGAGCTCAGAGTGAGTGGATCTGAGTAAGTCCATGTGTGGGTTCTTTAAGAGGAGCTACTTGAGATTCTAGCATTTTCTTCCACAAACTCAATCCCCACTGATTTTTGCAGCCAGAAGTTATGGGAACTTATTTTCTTGGCTGGAACCCTGGGCTGGAGGGCCTGGTATGGGGTTGGGACTCCTCACTCCCAGTACACCCTTCCTAATTTTTATTCACTACAGGTGAATGTTGGACCAGCCCATTCTGTGTCCTTGCCCCTCCTGTCAGTGCGGATGGATGTGGTTTCTTTAATTCCATCATTATCAGACTTCCATTCAACTCTATTTCTGATGGTTCTATGTGATGGTTGTTCTATAGTTTAGTTGTAATTTTGATGTGGTTGTGCAAAGAGGCAAGCTGTGTTTACCTATGCTGCCATCTCAACTGGAAGTTCTCTATTTTATTTAACTCAGTATATTCACAATAACATTTAAATATGTATCCAATATAAAATAATTATTAATGAGATATTTTACATTTTTTTCTTATTCTAATATTTCAAAATCTGGTGTTTATTTTACCCTGATAGCACTTCTTTATTCAGACAAGGCAATTTCAAGCTCTCAACAGCCACTTAAAATAGCACAGGATTAGAGCTTCTGTTTCAATCCCTTTTAGCAGAGATTCCTCCATTTTACAAAAAAGGTAACAAAATCTTGCATAGAACTGCATTATTTATAAGAGAGGAGTGAATCTGCCCTGAAGTTCTGCTATATCATCTTTCACCACACCTCTTTCCTTGAGGTATTCCTTCCATCACCCTTGCCTCCAGCACTTTGAGACTGTGCTCTGGGCATTTGGGAGCTCTGCAGGGTTGTTATGTAGTGTGAACACACCTTGAATTTGGACTTTACAAATTTACAAAGTGCATGCAGTATGTCACTCTGGTAGGTTCCACCACTCCCTGTGTCACAGGCAGGGGATGTCATGAGTTCCACCACTGGTGAGTAAACTCAGTTTCAGGTTATCTGACTTCAAAGTGCCACATTTTCCACTCCAAACCGTGCCCCTCCCCATCCCACAGTCTACCTGGGCTGAGCTTCCTCAGGTGACTGCCAGGCTATGAGCTGCTAGTTCACCCTGACCCTGAGACCCAGCAGTCACTAATTCCCACCTTCCTCATTTAGCAACACACATACTGTACCAGCTACTTAATCCTCATAATAACACTGTAAGGTACTAAGAATTATCATTGCCATTTTTAGACAAGGAAATTCAGGCTCAGAAATGTTAAGGAACTTGTCCAAGGGCACAGAGTACAATAGAGCTGTGCTTCTAAAGGCTGTGCTACATGCCATGTTGACAGTTAATTCACGATCACATGGTATACTAAGATTTTATGGAAATAGAGCTTTTGTTCTTTACAGAGACAACTTGGGATGATAGAATGGTTTTGGTAACTGGCTTTATCACTTACTGGCTCTGTCTGAGCCTCAGTGACCTCAACTGGAAACAGGGCTAACAAAGATGATCTGTTATGTACGTAGTCTACCTCCGTAATAAGTGGGAGCAAGATTCCTTGTAGACGAAGCCAGCTTTACTCCCAGGACGGCTCTAGGGCAGGGTTGTGGAAGGTATTACCCACTCAGTTTCCATAACACAGGTCTGGTCCCTTTCCATCCCCAGTGCAAGGGTTTCCATGATACCCACCCCTGAAGAGCCAGTCATCTGGGAGTAGAAGGTATAGAATTGGAGCAGTGGACCACAAGCTTCCAAGGTGGTCCAGGGGAATCAGGTGGGGAAGACCAGAGGCTAAGGCCTTTACCCTGAGAAAGGCCTTATTTGTAGCCTGGACCCTAGTGGGGGCTACCTCAGTACCCCTTAGCACAGTCCATCCACCCAGGCCAGGCTCAGGAATGGGGAGGAGTCTGCCCTGACATGCTTCCTAGGGTGAAAGAATGAAGCTTTCTTTCCATAAGAGCAAGTTGAGGAGGTGAGACATCTGGATGGAACTTTCCTCACTGGAAGAGGAGGCTGACTGGCTGGACTGTGTGTGCAGGATGTAGCTGGTTCCATAGTGGAGGCAATAGAGCACTAAGACACCTGGGTTTGAACTGGAGGAGGGGGTTCCAGAAGTGGGGCAGTACATTCTATTCTTACGCTCTTGACTTTCTTGGTAATCTCAATGGTCACTTGGACCCACTCTCACTTTCAACCAAAGTGATGTGGGAGAGCACAGGTGCCCCAAATGCAGCTAGACCTGGGCTGTGTCACCTTAGCATCTCTGTCCCAGGCTCCATATAAGTGACTCCTTTAAAACCACTCACCCTAACCAAACCAAGATGGAATTTTCCCCCAATACAAATCAAGCTAAGAGTTTTTTCAGGAAAACAATTGATGCTAATCCTGAAATCCGAACCCGAAAACCCTGTCTTATCATCTGTTTTGCCCCAAAGACTGGATTAGGTCCAATTTCAGCAAACACATGCAACCAAGGCATTTCAGATGCCAAATCGTAGGTCAGAGTGTATCTGAAGCACCTTCCATTCAAGGTTAAGCTGACCCACTCCTACTCTCTTTTGGACCCAGGGGACCCATACAAGAGCCTGGCCCCACACCCTATGTCCACTCAGTATTTTCTGCAAGTATCTGGCAGCGAAGGCCTAGCAAGCCCCACCTCTGCAGGTGCAGATATTGAGAGCTCTATCCCTTTCCCAGCCTCATCAGGGCTCTTACCTCCCATGGATCCTACTGCAAATTCAAATCCAAGGCATCAAGAAGCTCAGGACTGTGTCTGAGGATAACAATGGGAATTGTCCTTCTCTAATATTAAAGTTGCCTTTCTCTGACTAGGGGTGGTGGGTGTGGAAAGTTGCTGGGAGTGAATTCCTGACACATTTTCTTTGTATCTTTTTGGTTTGCAGTGCCTGCATCTACCTATAGTCCATCCCCAGGGGCTAATTACAGTACAACTCCCTGTACTCCCTCCCCTGCCCCTGCCTATACTCCCACGCCTGCTCCCACCTACTCCCCCTCCCCAGCACCAGCCTATACCCTGTCACCTGCCCCAAGCTATAACCCTGCATCCTCGGTGGCCTATAGTGGGGGCCCTACTGAATCAGCCAGTGGTCCCCCTTGGTTGACAGATGATAGCTTTTCTCAGAAGTTTGCCCCTGGCAAGAGCACCACCTCCCTCAGCAAGCAGACTCTGCCAGGAGGGACCCCTGCCTACACCCCAGGTTCATCGGTGTCCCCCCTTGCTAGAGGCACTTTCCAGAGGGCCGAGCGCTTCCCAGCCAGCAGCCGGACTCCACTCTGTGGCCATTGCAACAATGTCATCCGGTATGGTCCAGCTACCACCCAGTGCTGGGGTGCTGAAAGAGTCGGGGTACAGGTTGCTTGTCCACTATCTGAGCCCTGTGGTGGGGCTGGGGAGGGTTCAGGGAGAAGGCTGTGGCAGCCTCAGATCCTTTTGGTTCAACATCTAGTCTGACCTCTGAGTGTTGGCTTCCATCCCTGTGTGACACCCACTTCCCTGGGGAGTTGGGAGCATTCCATGAGGTAAGTGGGTGAAGCTCCTGGTGAGGTGTCTGGTGCCAGGACCTTTCCCTTGGGCTAAGGCCTGGTTCCGGGAATAGTAGGTCTTGTTGTCAGTAGGTTTATTGGGGATGTTGCAAGCTGGCTGACAGTGTTGGTTTTGACCCAGCTTTCCTTTAGGGTTGCTTCTGGGTCTTTCCTCAGACAGGCTTGTGTTGCTCAGGGCTTTGGTGGGCATCTGTAACTATAATGAAAACTAGTCATTTCAAGCTTAGAAGCCATGATAATGAGTGATGCTTATTTGAACATAGTATGTTTACAGTATTTGTGTGTATGTGTATTAGAGGGGAGTGAGCTTATATATATATATATATATATATATATATATATATATATACACACACACACACACACACATACATACACACACACACACACACACACACATATATATATATATACTTTTATTTAAAAATAAAGTAACATATCTCAGAGAAGAATTAGAAAATTTGGAAGGAAAAATTAAAATATAAAACATTTCATCATAGCCCCACTCTTCTGATTATTAATGTGGAGCTAGACCCCCCAGGTTTGTGTTCTGGGTCTACCATACTAGTTCTCTGTCCTTGAACAGCTTACTTAATTTCTTTGTGCCTCAATTTCCTTATCTGAAAATGGTTATCATAATAGTACCTACCTCACAGGATTGTTGTGAGAATCAAGTTAATAAATACAGATTCCTTCTTGACCAGGGCCTCACACAGAGTAAGCACTTAATTTTAGCTGTCGGCCCCATCATCATCACTCTTCCTATTGTAATTATTAGATATGTTTAACACTATCCTCTGCTGTAGATGTTTGAGTTGCTTCCCAGTTCTCTACTGTAAGTGATGCAACAATGAACATCTTTCTGCAAGGAGCTTTATCTGAACATCCTTTCATTAGAACAATCACAAAAGTCAGGGTTTTTGGGTCAAAGGCTGGGCATTCTTGGGAATCTCACGCTTTTGGGGCTGCCTTGTAGATGTTGTTCTTTGCTTCCCAGGGGTCCCTTTCTGGTAGCTATGGGCCGCTCCTGGCACCCAGAAGAGTTCAACTGTGCCTACTGCAAGTCCTCCCTGGCAGACGTGTGCTTTGTGGAAGAGCAGAACAACGTTTATTGTGAGCGGTGTTATGAGCAGTTCTTTGCCCCAACCTGTGCCAAATGCAACACCAAAATCATGGGGGTAAGTGGACAGGCAGCATCCTTCTTCTCTGACCTTCATCTTTTCTCCAACCAATCTTTTCCCTCCCCCAAGAAAGCTGAGAAGTTGCTGCTAACAGAGAGATGGTAACTCCGTTTCTATTCTGGAAAGAAGTTGGTTTGCCACCAATGAACTAGGGAGCAAGTGAACTTGAAGCAAGAAATAATTACATGCATGGGTTACACAGCTTGAAATGGTGGTAGAGCTTCTGCAGAGCAAATTATGGCTTTATAACCTTACCATGCACCTGCATGTAGCCCTGTTCCTGGATACCCCTTTGGTAAAATGTCAGTAACTAGCAGTAGCTTCCTCCCAGATTTGATGGGAGTGTTAAGCATCACAGTTACAAAAGCACCCTCAGAACCTGGCATCCAGCCAGTGCTGCATGAGTAGGAACCCCTCCTTTGAGGGCCTTTTCTTGAAGCATCCAAGGTGTGCTATCTGGGCTGTCCTGCCCTACTCCCAGATAGGATGCTGTGGCATTGGCCAGGGTTGGGTGGGGAAGTCAAGCCCAGCTCCATGGCCCTTGAACCTTTCTCTCCTGAACTAAGACTCTTTCCCTCAGGAAGTGATGCATGCCTTGAAACAGACATGGCACACTACTTGCTTCATTTGTGCAGCCTGCAAGAAGCCCTTTGGGAACAGCCTCTTCCATATGGAAGATGGGGAGCCCTACTGTGAGAAAGGTAGGGCTGCTGCTGAGCTTGTGGGAGCCCCCCCCCCCCACACACACACCTCATCCCCTTACTTCTGCCTAAGTCCATTCACATGAAACCATCCAGAGGCTCCAGGTGGCAGAATCATGCCAATATTACAAGAAGTTGTTCATTAAATTATCTCCCCTACCTACTGGGTTGCAGCTTTCCTGGGGACAGGGTGGGGGTGGAAGGGTTGGGGGCATGAAGTAGGAGCTTTTTTTTTTTTTTTTAAGATTTTATTTATTATTTTCAGAAAGAAGGGCAGGGATGGAGAAAGAAAGTGAGAGAAGCATCAATGTATGCTTGCCTTTCACCTGCCTCCAGCTATGGACCTGGCTGGAGACCTGGCCTGCAACCTGGTGATGTGCCCTGACTGGGGAATTGAACCAGTGACCTTTGGGTTTGCAGGCCAGCGTATTTTTTTATACATTCAATCTCTGCACCCTTCCCTGCACCAAATATGTGGACATAAGCTGGCATTTTGTAGTGGTGTGGGAAATCTTTCAGATGACTCTGATTTGGAGACCACAAAGTCTAGTCTGAAAGGCTGTGGCTCTGGACTTTAATCTGGGTTATGTTCCCAGGCTCCATGTCAAGGCTAACTTTGCAACCTTGAGTGTGTTACTGAACTTCTCTGAGCCTCACTTTTCCCATCTGTAAAATGGGGCAACTAAACACCTACCTTACAGAGTTGTGGTGAGAATTAAAGCAGAGAAAGTGTGTAAAGCATCAAATATTTTAAGTCCCTCTCCCTGCTCCTATTGTGTTCCTTCAGGACTCTGTAACCCCCTTGCCTGAATTCAGAGTTCCTCTGCCTCTCAAAATGGTATATGTTATCTTAAAACTTGGAATAAATTATCATAAATTCTGATGACAGAGCACTCTATTAGAGAATAGGGCATCCGGGTTAACTAGCCCTTCACTTATCCAGCCCTGTAATGTATAGGGAACCTATAATGTATAGGGAACCTATACATTGGAAAAATGCAAGAGATATAATTTATTCACAGCCTGCCTCTTTTAGAAAAGGACTTGAGGCAGGTTCCAGCAAAAATGTAGACATAAAGGTTAAGACAATAGAAACAGAAAATCAGTACTAATAGAAGAGGGAAAAGCAAGCATGCTGATTATGACTAGCCCATTTGAGGGTAAAGAGAGAAACTCAGAAAGTTAGTTTATTTAAAAATCAGAAAGGAGAAAATGTTTCAGTTCCTCAAGGGGAAAAGCAAAACAAAATGAAAATTTTCCCCCATGACAATAAATTATAAAAGCAAATTCTTATATACTGGTAAAGTCTCTTTCCAGCTCTGAAGTTAATTGAATGACTTAGTCACTTAGTAACTCTGTGCCTCAGTTTTCATATCTGTAAAAGAGAGACGATAATATCCATCTTTTTTCTTCTTATAAGCATATGGTGATTATTGATAATCAAAAAAGTGCTATTGTTCCTATGCAAGTTGCTATTATTAATCATCTGAAAGCATTATAACTTTAATAATTTCTGACCAGCCATAATTTGTGTCTCAGATTTGCCAAAGAATGATAGATTTCAGCCATCACCACGGCCCCTCTCCGTAGTAAGCCCCCCAAAAGATTGGTGGACATTTGGGTTGCTTTTACTTCTTGACAATTGTGAACAGAGCTGCTATGAACATGGGTGTGCAAATATCTCCTCAAGATCCTGTTTTCAATTATTTTGGGTGTAGGCCCAGAGGTGAAATTGCTGGGTCATATGGTAGTTCAATTTTTTACTTTTTGAGGAACCTCCATCCTGTTTTCCCATTTTATATCCTTCCAACAGTGTACAGTGTTCTAATTTCTCTACAGTTTTTGTCCATACTTGTTATTTTCTGATTTTATTTTTGTTTGTTTTTGCTATCAATCATCCTAACGAGTGTGAGGTAGTATCTCACGTTGCGGTACTTTGTCATCATTTTTATTAACAACTTGGAAGAAGGCAGAGAATGATAGGCTCCAGACTCAGAAAGATTTCAGTTGGCTGGAATGATGAGCTGACACTTTTGTGTATGACATCTTTTTTTTTTTTTTTTTCTTTTTTTTGTGTATGACATCTTGCATGTAAACAAGAGTTGGGAGAGTCAGACCTTCCCAGATTGGCCTGCCTTTGAGCAGTGCCCGGGCCCTGCAGGGCATCACAATTACCTGGGGGAACTTTAAAGAGAGAGAACATAAATTCCCAAACCTCCATGAGTGAAATTTTATGGAGTGTCTGTCCCCCACCCAGGTGATTCATATACTCAGTTAGGTTTGAGAATCCAACTGTGGTCCAGGACCAGCAGCTTTAACATCACCTGGGAACCTATTAAAAATGCAGATCTTCCAGCCCCACCCCAAATCTTTTGAATCAGAAACTCTGAGGTGTGGGGCCCAGCAATCTGTTTTTATAAACCCTCTTCAGTGACTCTAACATTTGAGAACCACTGCTCTGGTAAAGCACTAAGCCCTTTTTCAACACAGAGCATCTGTGATTTCATGGATGGAAAACCTTTTACAAGAGCAATAAAATCCATTAAATACAGGGTATGAATTCAACTGAGGGCAGAAGAGAGTCAAAGAAGATTATAAAGACTTAATTGGAGAAATAAAGAAAATAATAAATAAATGAGGAAATAGATTATGCTTCTGGTGGGGAAGACCCACATGCAAACTTGATTCAATACAAATTATGTTATTTGTAGAGTAAATGAGGAAAAATATCAGCTTTAAAAAATGTTTTAGGGTCAGATCTGTGCTACCAAATTTTAAAGCAAGTGGCACTTCTCCAGGTCATATAGAATTAAGTTTAAAACTGAAAAGTCAACCAGTAGGAAAGACTAGGCATTCCAGAAATAAAATCAAGTTAATGTGGGAACTGAATCTGTGAAAAACCATAGGCTTCACAACAGAAGAAGGAATTACTTTTAAATAAGGTTTTCTGAACCAATTTTTTAATCAATTCATCATTTACCTATTAAATGTATGCTAGTTCCTGTGTAAGAAGCTGAGCATATATGAAGGGGGTCTCTGTCCACAAAAACCTCAAATAAACCCACCATCAGTTAAGAGATGATGAATGAATGAATGAAAAGGAAGGAAAGCCCAGGGACAGTGCTTTGGAAGGCCATCTCATATCTTTTGGTGGGGTGGGGGTGAAAACTTCCCAGAAGGAGAGCCTAGCCCAGAGGATTGCAGAAGTTCAGGCAGACTAAGTGAGAGGGTGTTTCAAGCCCAGGTCCTGGAGAAGAGAGCCTAGGACATCTGGAGACCAACTGGGAGTAAAGAAGAGAGAAGTCAGGAGTGGGGTACAGGGCTTGCCCTCCAATGGAAATGGATTGGCCTATAGCCCTGTCTCTCACATCACACTGGTAAGTTCCTAAAGATCATAGAATGAATCATAAACCTGCTGTAACTTCCTAAAGGAAGTAGAATAATGTTTTCTTAGCTCTGGTGATGTGATAGCTTTCTGCCTACTGAAGAAATTAAGTAGCCTGTTAGAAACAAGTATCAGACTATGATATATTTAAAAGCCATTGCATGTCAAACTATAATTAAACCCAAAAAGGGAACCTATACATTGGAAAAATGCAAGAGATATAATTTATCAAAGCTCAATGGAAAATAGATAAGGGAGACAGCATAAAGCCATGGAAAGATGATGAATTTGGAGTCCATCAGGCTCCTTACTACTTGTGTGATGGAACATCTTCAGTCAGTTTGCTCATCTTTAAAATACAAATAGCATGCCCTGGCTGGTGTGGCTCAGTTGGTTGGGCATCCTCCCACAGACCAAAAGGTCTCAGGTTCAATTCCTGGTCAGGAATGCCTAGGTTGCAGGTTGGGTTCCCAGTTGGGACATGTGGAAGAGGCAACCAGTTGATAATCCTCTCTCATATCAATCTTTCTCTTTCTCTTTCTCTCTCTCTGTTCCTCTCTTTCTAAAGTCAATAAACATAAAAAAATAAAAATAAATCAAATGGTCAGGGGGAAAGGGGTTGGGGGGAGGGAGGAGGCAGAGGCAAAGAAGGGGAGCAGCTTAGACAAGAACCTAGTATAAAGGAACCATGGATATGGACAACAGGTGGGATTGACTGGGGGGAATGGGTGGGTGGGGAAGGGGACAGAGTGGAGCAAAAAGGGGATGGAGGTAATACAACAACAATAAAATTTAAAAAGAAAAAAAAGAAAAAATAATAATAAAAATAATAAAATATGTTGAAAGCTCTGAAATAAATAAATAAATAAATCAAATGGGAATAATACTTTTTCAAGGAGCTGCTGTGACAAGAAACATGGAAAAGAACTAATATTGGATTGGCACATAGCATTCAAATCAGTTTCCTTCCCTCCTTTCATCATTTATAAAGACATTCAAAATAATAGCCAACATTTTGAGGATTTGTGCCAAGTACTTCACATACATTATCTTAGTTATTCTGTATAAAAACTCTGAGAGTTAGATACTGGTTATTTCCATTATATAGATGAGAAAGTTGAAGTACTGAGTAGTCATGCAACTTGCCCCAGGTTTGAACAATTCCTCAATAGAACTGGGATTTGAACCCAGCTCTTTTTTTTTTTTTTTTTAGAACCCAAATTTATAACCCCATGGCACTGTTTTCTCAGCATGTGGTCTCAAGACAGTGAATAGGCTTATTACCTAGAAGGAGATCTGAGCAAAAAATCCTAAGAAAAAGCCAACTGTGGGGTGTAGGTAGACACGCTGCATCTCCCTCCACAACTAAGAAGGAATACATCTACCTCAAAACTAGAGACAACCAAAAAACCCAGAAAATCAAGCTGCACAGAAGTCCAGCAAACAAAGATATAAAGAAGAAATACTCATCCAGACAGGTGGGAGGGGTGGCGCTGGAACAGAGAGGACATGGTTTGGTGGCACAGCGGCTTCAGCAAAACACTGGCTATGGTTGGCCGGCAGAAAGTGCATTCACACGTTAAAAAAAAAAAAGTAGGGACACCTGGGCAGTGCTCCTGGCACCAAACCAGAACTGAAGTTCACTGTTCCAGGGTTGGGGCAGGGTAGGGGTGGGGGGGATAAAGCCTTATTGCTTCTGACTGTGAAAACCAGTGGGGGTTGGAGTGGAGGAAGAAACTGCCAGGCTCTCAGCTGAGTCTGTTTGTTTAGAGGCCCCCATGGTCCTAGAACATCCACAAACCCACCCACTCTCAGAACCATGGCCAGGTCAATAGCTGGAGAGGTATCACATTTGGGAAGCAGGAGAAGTGCCTGGAAAAGGGGTGAGTGCTGAGAAAGCAGCACTGGAAAAAGGGTGAGTGCCCTCTATGACCCCTCCCCCACATACAGTGCCACGACGTGGTGAAACAGGTCCCCTGTACTGACAAATACCTAAGGCTTTGCCACTTAACAATGAAACAGGTGCGACACCTCTACCTAAGGAGCCTGTCAAATTGAGAAGAAAGAAGTATAGCCCAGAAAAGGAAACAGATCAAGGTTCCAGTGGAAGAACTAAGTGATGAGGAGATAGCCAACCTAACAGATGCAGAGTTCAAAACTCTGGTGATAAAGATGCTAACAGACTTCACAGATATGCTTGAGTATGGAAAATGCAGAAGGGAAGAAGTGAAGGCTATGCTAAATGAAATGAAGGAAAATTCACACAAAACTAGTGGTGAAGGGAAAGAAACTGGGGTTCAAATCAATGATTTGGAATATAAGGCACATAAACAGCACAGAATGAAGAAACAAGAATTGAAAAAAATGAGGAGAGGCTTAAGAACCTCTGGGACAACTTAAAACATGCCAACACCTGAATCATAGTGTGCCAGAGGAGAAGAGGAAGAGCAAGCAATTGAAAACTTGTGTGAAAAAATAATGAAGGATGGCCCTGGCTAGTGGCTCAGTGGATAGGCACCAGCCTGTGAACCCAAAGGTCGCTGGTTTGATTCCTAGTCAGGGCGTATAACCAGGTTGCAAGCCAGGTGTCCAGCCAGATCTGCAGCTGGAGGCAGGGGAAAGGCAGCCATACATTGATGTTTCTATCCTTTTCTTCCTCCTTCCCTGCCTTTCTCTCTTAAAATAATGAATAAAAAAAACTTTTTAATGAATGAAAACTTCTGAAATTTGGTAAGAAAGTGGACATACAAGTCCAGGAGGCACAGAGAGTCCAAAACAAGCTAGAATGAAAGAGAACCACACAAAGACACACCATAATTAAAATGCCAAAGGTTAAAGATAAAGAGAATCTTAAAAGCAGCAGGAGGAAAAAGAGAGTTATCTACAAAGGGGTTCCCATAAGACTGTCAGCTGACTCCTAAAAAGAAACTTTGCAGGCAAGAAGGGACTGGCAAAAAGTAGTCAAAGTGATGAAAACAAGGACCTACAACCAAGATTATTCTATCCAGCAAAGCCATCATTCAGAATGGAAAGGCAGATAAAGTGCTTCCCAGACAAGATAAAGCTAAAGGAGTTCATCACCACCAAGCCATTATTATATGAAATATTAAAAAGGACTTATTTAGGAAAAGGAAGGCCAATACTATTAACATTAAAATGACAACAAACCCACAACTATCAACAACAGAATTTAAAAAAGTAAAAATGAAAAAAAAAAAACTAAACAAACAATCAGAATAGCATCAGAATCATAGGTATGGAGATCATTGGGAGCGTTATTGACTGGGAAGAAGAAGGGAGAGAAATGGATAAATGGTGCAGGAATTAGGTAACTATAATTGGTGGATACAAGAGGGAGAAGTTAAGAATAATATAGGAAAAAGTGAAATCAGGGAACTTATATGCATGACCTATAGAGATAAACTAAGGTGGGTGGGATTGCAAGAGGGAACAGGGGTCCTGAGTGGAGGGGAGCAAAAGGAAAAGAAATTGGGACAACTGTTTACAGCATAATTAATAAAATATACTTTAAATTAAAAAAAGCTAACTGTGGCAGAGCTGTGGAGAGACCAGTACATTTCTGGGGAAATGAAGGTGTTATAAAAGCCATTGAGCTTTTTTAGAGGAACCTGGAGGAGTTATATATCCAATGCATAGAATTGCTGCCTCTGTGACCCAGAGAGGACAATTCCTGTGGTAGAGATGCCCAGGACCTGGCCCATTGTGTCTCAGCCCTGGACTCTTGGCAGGCCCTTTACATCTTTGATCCCCAGTTTCCTCATCCACAGAATAAAACCAAACCAGCAGAAAAAACAATGGTAGTTCAATCTTTGAGGGATTTTGCAAAGGTTAATTTTATTTATTGATATTGATACATTGATTCATTCATTCATTCATTCATTCATTCGACATACATGTGTTAGGTACTGACTCAAACCCAGACATTGTGCTGGGAGAACAAAGACCTTGACATTGAGACAGTGGTAAATAATATTATCTATGTGAGTGCTTAGTAAACTATAAAGCATTATACGAATACTTGGCATTATTATCTCCTTGGCTGAGGGAGGATGCAGGATATATGTCCCAACAAAGTAGCTCAAATATTGTTTCCAGTTGGGTTTCACCCATTGCCCCTAGCCCAGTTATTTGGGGGGTTGTACTGGCATTGGGTTGATATGGTCAGGATGCTCCTCCTAGCCTGCCTGGATGCTAGTCCTCACTCTACCTTTCATTTCAGACTACATCAATCTGTTCAGCACCAAGTGTCACGGCTGTGATTTCCCTGTGGAGGCTGGTGACAAGTTCATTGAAGCCCTGGGGCATACCTGGCATGACACCTGCTTCATTTGTGCAGTATGTTTTTGGCCTGGGGTTCTGACTTTCTGAGAAGGGGCAGGAGGGATCAAGTGGGCCAGATGACCAATACTTGACATCATTTCAACTCTGGCCTTCTAAATTTCTGATCATTTTTAAAGGCTGGCAAGTACCATGATGCCTTGATATGTCACAGGTAAACAAAGATTTATGATAATTTTTATAAACCAGTATGGCTTTGTCACTCTCCATTTTATTAAGGACAGTAGAGTGCCCCCAGTCTGCCTTACTAGCATTATTCTTAGTAGATGGGAGCAGTGAATGATCCTTGGATTTAAAAAGAGGTGGGTGACTTACTGTGGTTATAAGTTATTTTGGATAAGATGAAGTGATTCAAGGGTTCCCCCTTAAATTTGCACCAGGAACACTAGTTTGGAGCTTATTGACTAATCCTATGAAAAGCTGAGATAAAGCTTCTTCTGATATAACCTTTAGAAAGTGGTACTGAGTATCTTTTTATTTTCCTACATGGTCTTGTTATTGATATGTAGTTGCCAGGAGATAAATCCTAGATTAACTATTAACCATATGCAGTTTATTTCTGCTAAATAACCAGGTCATTTTCACCATGACCTGATTGGCATTTTCCTTTCAAGGGCTTTGGGGTGGGGTGAGGACATGGCAATGAGCCTACTGATATTTAGATTCTGTATTAGTTAGGAAATAGGCATTCCTTATAAGCCCTATAATGATAGTCTGTCATTGACTAAACTTTATTTGGGAAAATTTATGTGCTATACTACTATTTTATTTTTGTCAGAGCTGATTAAGGTAAATTTTGGAAATGTATGAAAGATCCATGTAGTTTAAACTTGAAGAATTTTTATAGATTTATGACATAGAATAGCCCAAGTCATAAATTTATTGCAGTATTTCTCAGGTTTTATGATTCATTTCTGTACTGCCCCCAATTAATGGGTTGCACTGTATTTACTCTGTATGTTAGTCTGCTAGGTCTGCCATAACAAAATACCATAAACTAATGTTTTGCCAACAGAAGTTTATTATTCACAGTTCGGGGGCTAAAAGTCCAAATCCAAGGCATCAGCAGGGCCATCCTCTCTCCTAGCTTCTGGTGTTTGCCAGCAGTCCTCAGGGCTTCTTCACTTAAAACTGCCTGACTCTGGTCTCCGGCTCCTATCACATGGCTGTGTGCCCTCTGTGTGTCTGTCTGCAAATGGCATTCTCCTCTGTCATGTCTATCTCTGTGTGCTTCTCCTCTTAATAGGGCACTGGTCATATTGGATTAAGGGCCCACCTCACTCCAGTATGACCTCATCTTAACTTGTATCTTAATTACATCTGCAAAGACCCTATTTCCAAATGAGATCACTGCTGCGTTCCTGTGCTAAGTAAGCTGGAAGTACTGAGGGGAAGTATTTGGGAGAGACACAATTCAATCCGTAACACTGATTTTCCAGATCTTTAAAAAGATTCTCTAGTTGCCTTTTATGGTCCTCTAAATACATCAGGGCCTCCACTCCAAAGAGGGACAATGATATAAATATACTGGCTTGGGGTTGTCCACTCCAGAGCCACAGCTGAGCAAGACACAGAATATGGCTCTCTGCCCCATACATTCAAGCCATGGCTTGTCTGATCTTAAGATGCTGCCTGCAAGGCTGGTTACCCAACTTCTAGAAGGATCCAAGAGACTTGGAGAAGGTCCAGGGAAGACAGTGGCACAGAAGGCCTATTCTCCTAGGGCAGGCCAATGAGAGGTCTATGTCACATGGAGAGGGAACCATGGTGAAGGTGAATGTGGTTCTGCTGTCTTGAGCCTGCTGTGTTTGGCTGAGTCAGGATAGCACAAGTCCCTGGGTGAGACTAGAAGACGCAGTAAAGCTTAGGGTTGTTGAGGCTGAGATCACAAGTAAGTTCCAGTCCAGTAAGAGAGACCCATAGCACTGCCCAAACAATCCACCCAAGGAAACAAGGCAGATCCACATTTTTTCCTTTGAAGAATCAACATGGAGAATCATTATGACTTCCCCCAAACTAGCCCTGTGTGGCACTCACTGTCCCATTAAGATATGTCAAAGTGAAACATGGTTTTAATTTTAGGAAAACTTTGAGGGCTTTTTGGGGTCTTCTTATATTTTTAAATCATTTTCAATGAGCGTTTAAATCATTTTCTATAACTTCAAAAAAACTAGTAAGAAAGGAAGATAAGGACTAACTCTTCCAGTTGATGTGCTAATTTTTTCATCATTCTCGGGAGAGCGCCTCCTTTAGGCTAATTCAACTTACCAAGTTTTGGGGGTACAAGAGTATTCTAGAACTCCAACTTAAAGGAATGTAGAAGCTTGAAAGGAAAACAAAGCTAAATATACAAGAAATAGAGAACAGAACAAGACAGCATCTTAAAGTCCCAATAAAGGTTTAGAAAAGGCAATGTGGGTCTGCTCCTACCTGCCTTTGGCACTTGAGTTCCAGGGAAATGATTTGGGTCCATCTTACGGATAAAGATGTCTTACTGGCTCCTTGTTTCCTCTATGTTTAGTTGGTTTCTAGCCCTTCCACACCAATGTGGGTATCGGGAGGGGGCTGGTGGTAGTGTAACTTTTGTAGGCCATCCTAAGAGCTGCTGCACCTGACGCAACACTTGCTTCCACTCTGGTCAGCACTGTCCGTGGCCACCAGTCCTCAGCCAGACCCTGATGCAACTGGACCATGGAGCCTGGGAGGTGGGCCATCCGTGCTGTGCCCCCTCTACAGACTACTGAGTAGGCTGGAAGCCACCTTGTATCCTGTCTGCCGTCTTCCTGGCCCAAGACACTGAGCGCAACCTCTCTGTTACAGTTCCTGCCCTCAGCACCAACTTATTAGTGAGCCACCTTGGAGGCTCTGGTCCTTCCTCACTCCTTGGTTTCAGTCCCCCAATATACTCCATAGCCTGACTCAACTCAGAGTTCTCCCAAGCAACCAGCACTATTGCAGACTAGGCAGGGTTGACAGGCATCTTGCCAACTCACTCCAGAGCTACCTTTTCTACATCCCATGAAACATATCCTCAGTTGGACCTTGCATGCCACTTCCTTAGACTTGGCTCCAAGTTGTCATCAGCAGCTTGAGGCCACCACAAGAGCCTGGTTACATTCAACATGACTGTATCCAGCTGGGATGTTTTCAGACACCTTGAGGTGTCCAGAGTTCATTGGCTGCTCTGTGTGATCCCAAGTATAACACCCTCAGCTGGCCATCAGGATCTTGCACATGGGTCCACCATGATGCCACTTTTCTTTCCAACTCTCATGGAGTGGACACATGCTGACTGACTGACCTGGGCTCATCTTGGTAGGGTGATTTCTCTATCCTCATGCCTATCCATACATGAGAACTCCACCTGCACTTCTTTATCCAATGTTGGTGTCCTGCACGCAGCCCCCAATTTAGCTCCCCATTAGGGATCCTCATTGCCCTCTCTGAAGCTGAGGCCAAGCCCAGCCAATGTGACTTCCCAGTCAACTCTGACACATTGGCATTAGCCAACCTACATATTGGTAGGCTAAAACACTTGGAGGGCTAATTCTACACAAGTTCACACACCCAGAACAATTTCAAGTAAACACAGCCCATCTCTGCTGTGGAATGTGGGGAAAATGAACTTTGAATTGGAGTCCTGCAGACCTGGATATGGGTTCCCAGCTTTACAGTTTACAACCCTGTGACTTAAATAAGACACTTGGGGTCTCTAAGCCTCAGTTTTTCAGTCATGAAATAGAGAAAAGCCATGCCTATCCCATAAGGTTTTTATGAGAATTAAATGAGATCGTGCACATAGAGTATCTGAAATCCTGCTTGACTCACAGTCTCTCAATAAGTATTACTTAGCTCCCTTCTTTCAGTGATGTCTCCAAATATTGCTACTATGGGAATATGTCATTTTGCCTTTTTAAAAAAATATAATATTTCCCTGCATTCATTTTCTGTATTCAAGTTATGTTTTTCATGGTGGCATCCCATTGGAAAAATGTATCACAATTATTTAATCATCTCCCTATTGAAAGAAATTTCAGTGATTTTCAGTTTTAGTTGAGTACACATTGCTTTCTTAAAATTCTCCAAAGTAGAGTTACTGGGGTACTAGACAGGTACATCTTTATGGCTCCTCTTTAGTATTGTCACATCACCTGTAGAAGACTGAGCTAATTCATAAGACTGAGCTACTTGTCCCTAGAAGTGCACGAGGAGGCCTGATTTCCTTTTGGCATTGCTGACTTTTGATTACTTTTATATTTTCCATTTTTTAGTTATATAAGGTTAAAGGTGACAAGTTATTGGAGGGTTTTTTGTTTTGTTTTACTAAGTTAATAGGTCTCTAGTGTTATTTATGGTGGTTTTACTTCTCCTTTAATTATAAGTAAAGATAATTTTTCTGATGTGTTTATTAGTTTACTATGACTTTTTTTAGATGTTGTTCATTTCTGTGAATATTGATTTATGAACTTGTATTGATTTCTTATTAAATTTTGGATAGCATTAATTGGTTTTCATCATATATATTTTCTTTATTCAATTAAATTTAATTAATTAAATTTAATTTGAGTTTTATTTCTTCTCCCTCTTATAAAATCTTAATTTTATGTAGCTTAACACAGCTTGTCTGTTTTAGTTAAGGATTTACAGTGGGAGAAATAGGCTTTCCTCTCATTTACATGTGACAGTGGTTTTTCTTAAAGGGGTGACCGAAATCTTTGGCTTAAGTTCCCCTGCCTAATGGCCTGTAAGGCAGTGTCTCACAGCAGTCTGTTTCCGTCCCAGGTCTGCCATGTGAATCTAGAGGGGCAGCCATTCTACTCCAAGAAGGACAAACCCCTGTGCAAGAAGCACGCACATGCCATCAACGTGTAAGGAGCCTGGGGCGCCTGATGTGGACAGGTGGGAGCTGCTCCTGCCTCTAGCAACAAAGGATTCGAGAAGGCTGATGTTTTCTTTTGGAGGAAAGAGGGAAGACAGGAAGCAACTGAGCTCTTTTGAAGTATAATTTTAGTACTTTCTTCTGTACACAGATTGTGTATTTGCCTAGTTCAGACTAGAAGCCAAATGAAGGTTCCTAAACCAAGCTAGTAATTAATCCAAGACTGGAATTGTACTTCAGATATTTAGGACAGAATTCCAAGAATTCAAAACTGAAAAACAAAAGGTAACTTTCCCAAAGTGATACACTTCGTGAGGTCAGCAGGGCAGGGACAGAGCTCAGGGCAGTTAAGGAGAATCTGAAGCACTCTGTGGAGTTCTTTAGAGCTCTTTGGCAAACAAAATAAAGTGGCAAACAGTTCGCTCTGCAGGATATTTTTAGAGCCAGAGCAGAGGGATTGTTAGCTCAGATGGATGGGGCTTTCCTCACCAAAAAAAAAAAAAAAGGAAGTGTTATTCCATTACAAGTGTCATGGAGCTACCTCTGAGCATCAGACTCAGGCCTTGAACAGACTTGGAACGTTCTAAAGGGAGCGCAGATATGCTGAGTGATGTCTTCTGGGAGCCAATTGGCAATTGACCCAGCTTCCGGGAGGGCTCTGGCTCACACTGCTCACAGCTCCCTTCTTTCAAATGGAAATATCCGATGTCCCAGAAAGTTTAGCTCCTTTTTGAATTTCGAAGGGAAAGTGAAATTGGGTTTTTCCAGTTTTGCTTTGCTGTGTGTGAGAGATTTTAAGATGAATCTGGCTTTTGTTTGGCTTTTGTTTTGCTTTATGAAGTTCATTAAGCATGAATATCCAATCATGTGCATGTATTTTACTCCCAGTCCTATGCTCACTTATGAACTCTTCTTCAGCACCCCTTTCCCAACAGGCTTAGTGACCTGTGGAAAAGAAGAGAGTTTCTGAAACAGGATGGCAGAATAGGCAGAGAACATGACCAACTCTAGGTGGGGAAGAGGATCCTTATATTCTGCCAACCTTGGTCAAAATGCAGAAGTTGGCCCTGGCTGGTGGCATAGTGGATAAGGCACCGGCCTGTGAACCCAAAGGTTGCTGATTGGATTCCCATCCAGGGCACATAATCAGGTTGCAAGTCAGGTCTTCAGCCAGGTCCGTGGTTGGAGGCAGGTGAAAGGCAGCCATACATTGATGTCTCTCTCCCTTTCTGCCTCTCTCCCTTCGCCTCTCTAAATATAATAAATAAAATCTTTTAAAAAAATGCAGAAGTTGGCAGGACCTCCTACTTTAGGCCAGTGCCTTTCTCATGTGTTCCTTTAAATGTAGCACACTGGTTATGTACCATTGTATTGACTGCTGGAAGGAAAAGATGGACTGATATATACTTGTTTGCCATTTTGACCAATGTTTTGAAAATGTATGAGCTAGGTTGATCTAGCTATTATTTAAGTACTTACTGAAATAGTCTTGAAACTTTTTTAAAATATTAGTGGTAGTTTGCGTTAAGCATTTTGAAGCTGTTGGGGATAGAGAGAGAAGCTTTAGTTTCTGAGGTTGGAAAATGGTATATAGTTTCTTTCCCTTGTAGGAAGCACTGTTATTATGCTTATTGAACATGACACTGAAATAAGCAGTTTGAGTGGATGTTTCTCACTTGAGCACAATACTTAGGCACCCTTCCGACTCACTGCTACTCTTTCCTCACTCCTGTTTTGGATTTTCTCTTTGCACGCTTGAAATCTTTTATGAGAATGCATTAGAACACTTTTTCTTCTGAGCTTCCAGGGGACTGACCACCCTTCTACCTGATATGTCAGTTCTCCCCCCAAGGGAAAGGGAAGCAGGATGCATTTGTTTCTTTCCAAGGGTAAAGCCATCAAATCCCCTAGGGGCACCAGCAGAAACTTAAATGTGCTCCTGCCACAGGCCCTTGTTTAACTTGGTGCCGTGAATATGTGAATAAAAAGTACCAGGCAGGGTAAAACCTGCAGGAATTGCCTGGAGAGTGTTCAGGAGTTGTACACAAGTACCTTGGATTATTCTGTTATTTTCGGGAAGTTCAATTATACAGGGACAAGGAGGCTGCTGACTAGAAAGGCTCTAGGCAGTTTTTCTTTTAAAAAAGAAAAAAAGAACCAAAACTATTAAATTATCTGGGACTGGTCATGAGGAAGGAAAAATGCTCCCTAGAGTTAAGTTTCCAAAAATATCTTTTAAAAGGGTTTTTACACAAACACACTCATACTCAAGTATGATCATTAAAAATAAAAGTGAACTATCTCAAGGAAGAATTTCATCATAGTCATTTATTAAATTGTTTTTTCTACATGTCAGAAATTTATTTACCAAAATACAAAACAAACAGAAAAAAATTAAAGATAGCAGGGAAAGGAGGCAGTTTTGACTATGGTTCTGTGTTTGTAAGTTTGGTATAATGCCAGGGTTAAGGTTGTATCTATTTCAAGTTAACAGCATGGATGGCCTATACCACCAAATACCATTTTTAATAGTTCATGGTGTGGAGTACACTTTGGATCTACAGTTATTGTCTCCTTATTGTTGATATTTATTTAACATTTATAAACATTAACTTTTTGCAACTGAGTGACTTATATTTGCAGTGTTTGTGTTAGGAACCTAGCTTTTATAATGTTAACTTTTCAACCCACGTACTTTTGCTTTGGGATTTCTTTCTTTCTTTCTTTTTTAATTTTAAGAGTTCAGAAGTGGAATATAGTGTGTTAGAGGTACGCAAAAATATTTTGCATGTTTTCCTTTTTTTGCTTATGTGAATTTTACTTTATGGCAAAATAAAACCCCAAAAAGACTGTGCCAATACAGAGTTTTCTGTGTAAAGTTTTTTTCATGTGACACCAAATAAAGTTTTTTTTTCTATATGGCCACAAATAAAGTTCAAGACAAAACAAAATGTCCTGTGGAAAAGAAACACATACAAGTCACTTGCTCTGTTGCCTTTGTGGCCTAGAGGCAGTTATATGTGAATAATGCATATAATGCATACAAAGGGATTTTCCAGGTAAATGATAAACTTAAGACTAAGTATTGCCTTTTCTTTTTGGAAAGGTTTATTTAACTACTTAGTAATTAAATATTTCATATTTATTTTTATTCCACTCTAAATGGCTTCATTTCTGGGAAAGTCACTGTATTTTCTTTCATATCTTTAGTTTTGAAATAAGCTCAGAGAAGTAGCTTCTCATGGTATTAAAAAAATAAAGACCCTTCTGAGGCTACTATGCTTAACAAAACCAACTCTTTTCAAAGTATTCTGTTCCCAGTTATTACTTGAAAATAAAAGGAAAATTTTAATAATCTGAGCAATTACATATAGGAATAAAATATTATTTTAGTACATTTTAAAGCTATAGCAATTTTTAAAGTAGGTGATGAAGGAAAATGAGGCTCATAGAGTCATAGAATTTGGAAGGAATCTAAGAGATCATCTGGACATTGAGGGAACTAAGGCCCAATAAGGGGAGGTGGCTTCCCAGCATACACACCAATCTAGGGAGGCAGCTGGTGCAATGGAATAAACAAGGACTTGGACATGACAAACCAAGGTTTATGTCAAGACAAATCTAATAGTACCTAAGTGATACTGGGAGATTCTCTCTAAGCCTGCCTGTTTACCTGAAAATGAAGGTAAAAACACCTGCCTCATAGTGATATATTGAGAAACAAATGCAATAACTTTGGAATAAAATTGCAATACAAATGTTAGTTATTATAATCACCAATAGAGTGTGGTCAGAACCAAAGGCCTTCATTCCTCTACTTTATTTTCTTAACTCCTCCAACTTCTCCACCCAGAAAAAAATACACTGGGAAAACCATCATCAAGAATAACTGTTACACAAATAGCCCAAGAGTATGAACCATATGGTTCAGAATAAGATATAATTACAGTAATCCCCCCATGGGGGATGCATTCTAAGACCCCCACTGGATGCTTATATGTACTGTTTTCCTATATAAACATGCAATAAGTTTAACTTATAAATTAGGCACAGTAGGAAATTAACAACAATCATAAAATGGAACAATTATAATGACATTCTGTAATAAATGTAATGTGAATGTGGTCTGTCTCTCTATCATAATATCTTATACTGTACCTATAGTGTGGACATGCTAGACAAAAGGATGATCCATAGCTCAGGTGGTATTTCCTCATGCAACTCCCATAATTTGAAACTTATAAATTGTTTATTTCTGGAATTTTCCATTTAATATTTTTAGACCACAGTTGACTGTGGGTAACTGAAACCATGGACAGAGAAACCATGGATAAGAGGGGCTACTGTACCTTGTACAAAAATTTCTGATCTTGTCATTGAGGACTTGTGGACAGAATAAAAATTGCTTATTCATTTGCTCACCTATTTATTTTCCCAACAAATATTTATTGAGTCCCTACTATGTGTTAGGCACTGTTCTGGACACTGGGAGCATGATAGTGAAGAAAACGGACAAAATATATGTTTTCATGATACTTAGATTCTAGTGGTTTAGAATCATCCAAACAAGTTCATTTCTCTTGAATTCCAGCCAAAATGGAGGTGTAGGTAGACACATTATGTTTCCCTCCACATCTAAAAAGGAATACAACCTCAAAACCACCTCAAAACTGGAGACAACCAGAAGTTCTAGAAAATCAAGCTGCATGGAAGTCCAACAAACAAATATATAAAGAAGAAATATTCATCCAGACAGGTAGGAGGGGCAGAGCCAGGAAAGAGAGGACACGGTTTGGTGGTACAACAGTGGGATAGCCGCTGTGGCTGGCAGGTAGAAAGCACAATCACACATTAAGAAAAGTTGGGAGAGACACCTGGGGAGTGCTCCGGGTTCCGGCTCCAGGGAAAATAAAACCTCATTGCTTCTGGCTGTGAAAACCTGCGGGGTTTGAGGTGGAAGAAGAAATGGCTGGTCTTACAGCTGAGTTCATTTGTTTATAGGCCCCCATGGTCCTAGAATGTCCATAGACCCACCTACTCTGGGAATCACAGCCAAGGCAACAGCTAGAGGGGCACCAGTCCCTTACAGGAAGCAGAAGTGCCTGGAAAAGGGGTGAGTGCTGAGCAAGTGGCATTGTTCCCTCTCAGACCCCTCCCTCACATGCAGCGCCACAACATGGTGAAATGGGTCTCCCCATACAGACAAATACCTAAGGCTCCACCCTTTACAACATAACAGGTACAACAGTTCTACCTAACACACAGAGGCAAACACAGGAGCCTGTCAAGTTGAGACAGTGAAGTATGGCCCAAAAGAGGGAACAAATCAAGGTTACAGTGGGAAAACTAAGCAATGAGGAGATACCCAACCTAACAGATGCAGAGTTGAAAATACTGGTGATAAAGATGCTCACAGACTTGACATATGTGCTTGAGTAGGACAAGTGCAGAAGGGAGGAAGTGAAAGCTATGCTAAATGAAATGAAGGAAAATCCACACAAAACCAATGCTGATGGGAAGGAAACCAGGGTTCAAATCAATGATTTGGATCATAAGGAAGAAATAAACAGTCAACTAGTACAGAATGAAGAAAGAAGAACTGAAAAAAAATGAAGAGAGGCTTAGGAACCTCTGGGACAACTTAAAACATGTCAACACTCGAATCATAGGGTACCAGAAGGAGAGGAGGAAGAGCAAGAAATAGAAAACTTATGTGAAAAAAATAATGAAGAAAAATTCCCTAGTTTGGCAAAGGAAATAGACATACAAGTCCAGGAAACACAGAAAGTCCTAAACAAACTAGAGCCAAAGAGGACCACACCAAGATGCATCATAATTATAAAGCTAAAAGTTAAAAATAAAGATAGAATCTTAAGAGCAGTAAGAAAAAGAAGAGAATTGCTTACAAAGGGGTTCCTATAAGCAAAGCTGTCCTTTAGAATGGAAGGGCAGATAAAGTGCTTCCCAGACAAGGTAAAGCTAAAGGAGTTCATCATCACTAAACCATTATTATATGAAATGTTAAAGGGACTTATTTAAGAAAAAGAAGATCAAAACTCTAACCATTAAAATAACAAACTCACAACTATCAACAACAGTACCTAAAAAAATTAAAACAAAAACAAACTAAGCAACCAGAATCATAGGAATGGGGATTATTTGGAAGGTCATCAGCTAGGACTGTGCAGGGAGAGAGATGGGGAAATGAGGCAGGAATTAAGAAGCATAATTGGTAGGTATAAAATAGATCAGGGGATGTTAAGAATAACATAGGAAAGGATGAAGCCAAGAACGTATATTCATGCCCTATGGACATGAACTAAATGGGGTAGGATTGCTGGAGGGAAGGAAGTACTGGGTGGAGGGGAGCAAAAAGAAATGAAATTGGGACAACTGTAACAGCATAATCAATATATTATACTTAAATAATGGTTGGACTTTTTCTGGGCAGACTTCATATATATTAGGAATCATTTGATTCCTAGCTGCTATTAATTTTGTCAAGCAGTCAACTACTTTTCTGGATGATTAGATACATATATCTTAGTGTGGTGCTATATACTTTGAGCATTAAGCTCACATATCCAGATTTTGCGCTACCGCCTTACCTGATGTCCCACGGTCATTTCCAAGTCTGCTTGTTTCACATGTTGGAGGAATGACCATATGTATGTTCTTCCTATCCTTTTTACTGGTACAGAACCTGCCTTGTCAGGAACACTGATTAGCTTAACAAGTGGGTTGTGGACCAAATCAGAACATCAGAACCTTTCCCTGAGGTTTTGATAAAACTGGAGCTTGGAGAGAGATATTCTCTTCTCTCATTGGTGGCTAAGTTGGAAGAATGTGAGTGTGAAGGATGTCTGTTCCTTCCTGTGTGGAGAAAGTCTGTCTGTGATGGGAGAAAATAAAGCCCATAGGCAACAAAACGCAAAGATTAGAAATGAGAGGGAGAGAATGTTCTGCCAATATGAGGTCTCTTGGATCTAATCATTTCTGAATTTTATCACTTCCCTGGTTTGATAAATTTCCCTTTGATCCTTGAGCTTATTTAAATTGATTTTCTGTCATGTGCAACAACAATAACAAAATCTCAAATAATACAATTGCCTAGTGCTGAATTCAGGATGGTAGGGAATTTTAAGTCCCCATAATGTTACTTATCCTACTCATGACAACCCATCTAACATACACAAATAGAGTTCTTATTTTTGCAAACATCATTTTGAGACAAATCCCACAGTCTTGCAGCCCTGTACTTCCGTATAGGAATTCTGGAGCTGCCACTGGCTGAATTTACCACTCTGCCACCCAACCAGCTTCTCCTCTTGTATGTTTTTTTTTTTTTTTTTTTCCGGTGAATTGCAGGAACCACCCAGTCACGGTAACTAGAAATCTGGGAGTCTTGCTTCTCCCACTACTCTTTCTGACATCCATTAATTACCACAAGTTGCCAGGCATACTTCCTGAGTCTGTTTTCTTCTCTCTATCCTCAAGACTCCTTCTTGCCTTCAGGCATCTCTCCTCTGAGTTATCTCCCCAGCTGCTTAGCTGACCTTGTTGTCTACATTTTGCCCTACCTACCCCTAACACCTCCCATACTGTAGTTAGAGTTACTCTTCCAAAGTAAATTTGACCATAAAATGGTCCTGCTTAACACTCATTGATGGTGTCCTAATATCCTTTGATAGAACTCAAATTAACCTATACAAGCCCCCACTTTCTGGGCCCCATTGCTTTCTCTAGCCTCTTAACTTGTTCTGGACCTACCTTCTCATAACATGATGTCATCCTGGCCACCCTGTGGGTCACCATTCCCTCCTCAGTATTTCCACAGCACTCTTGCATTTCCATATCATTTAATAATTGACTGTTTATGTATATCTTTCTCACCCATTAACACAGAAACAGCAATGAGGAATGACTGTTTGGAGCCCACTGATGTGGTAGCCGAACTGAATAACTGAATACCTTCCCATGGCAATGTACGCATTGGATTTTGTTTTTTGTCTTTCCATCTACAGTTAGGCATTATATGGAAAGATTTTTAAACTGATGACAAAAGAATGCCATTATTGTTATCACTTAGATGGGAACTGAATTTATTTTTTCACAAATTCTATTAAACATCTAAAATATTTAATTAGCTCTGACTGGTGGCTCAGTGGATAAGGTGCTGGCCTGCGAACCCAAAGGTCGCTGGTTCGATTCCCAGCCAGGGCAACATAATCAGGTTGCAAGCCAGGTCTCCAGCCAGGTCTGTAGATGGAGGCAGGTGAAAGGCAATCATACATTGATGTCTCTCTCCCTCTCTGCCTCTCTCCCTCCCCTGTCTCTAAAGATAATAAATAAAATCTTTAAAAATATATATTTTATTAAGTAAATTCTTATAGGCTACCTTTGCATTTGCAAATTAGTTACTCTCTTATCTAATTCTAATTCAAAGTATATTTGATGCATAAAAGTAGGTATAAAGGGACTATTTCGAAATAGTTTGGATTCTGGGAAGAAGCCAATGAAAGTTTTATCTTTTCCTTATGATGAAGCTCTTTGGAATGCTAGAGGGTTCTAGCATTTGTGGAAGAAGAATTGGTGCATGGCATTAAATGTATGCCTGCAGTAGAAGATGGAATGCAAATAGTGAGGGTGATTCTATCCTGCATGTAGTTATTGGTACAGAGACCCCTGCAGAGACCTCCCCTACAAACTTGTGACTTTCTGGTGAACTGCAGGCTAGAGAGGCATCGGAGAAAAGAAGGCACAGATTGGGGAAGAACCTGATCCATCCTGGAATCCAGGTTTTGTTGGGCCATTTTTAAGAAAAAGAATGTAAAAGGTCAAACAAAATTGACTGCAAAATTCATTTAGAACGGGAAGAAAGAAGCACAACAAACTACAGGAATTATGGATCTCTAGGTATCTTCTGAAATTTCTTTAGGCAAATTATCAGAAAAGCTCACAGAGGAACACTCCCTGGATGCAATCTGACTTCCCTCTCAACCTAGATCGTTCCAGCAACTCTCAGCATTCACAGGAGCTACATGAATAAAAAGAAGCTTAAATTAAGCCTTATTAGTTTCCTGGAAAAGTGACTCTGGACCCAGATCAAAAGAACGAAGGACACAGCCATTATGGGATCTTGATTCCCTGGCTTACATTCTATGTTAGGAACTGGCCGTGTTTGTCCAGGACTGTTTCCAGAACCAGGATCAAGACATGCCTTGGAGCTGGGAGAGTAAATCAGATTACTGAGCAAGGCAAGGCTGGAAATGGTACCTACAGCTCACTCCTAACAGGTGGTTGGTTATCTGTCTCCACCTTCTAGTTGAATCATCCCGCTCTTACAAGCCCAGGTTTAATGGGAAGGTAACCAAGACAGGAAGTAAGCTGTTGAATGCTCTGTTCATTTTAGATTGGAGGTTAAGGAGGAAGGACCAGCATGTTGCAGAAAAAGCTCCAGACAGTGGCTCAAACCTGAGCCATGGGCACTTGGCCCTTTTTGAATTACTTGGAATGAGTAAAATGACGAGAATCATCTCTTAGCTCATAGATTAGTAACGGGAATGTGACTTGAGAGGAAAATAAAGACGTTTTTCTCATGTACCTTCTATGTGCCAAGTCCAGTGTTTGGCAATTTATGAATCTTTTTTCATGAAATCTTCACAGCTTTACCATATTGGGAAGCCAAAAATCAGATAGGTTAAAAGCCTTTTCCAGGAAGCACATTAGGACTGTAGCCTCTCCAGTAGGCACTTAATGTGAAGTCCTGTTGGTTACAGTTTCAAAGTCCTCTCCTTGTGGAAATACTATAATCTCCCCAAAGTACCAGAAGACAGAGATGTGTTCAATTCACAAACGTTCTGGAGCCTCTACTTTGAGCCAGGCCCTGTAGAAGGAGCTAAGTGTTGTGAATTCAGAGATGACTGAGGCACAACCTCTGCCTCTTAACAGAGCTCATGGTCCTATGGTAAAAATAGAGAAGTAACCACATAATTTCACTATCATCTGGCAATAAATCTTTCTCCAAATTTTTTGCAGCAGACCTAAAAGAAAAAAACAAAACAAAACAAAACAATAAACACACGGCCTCTAGGCACCCTCTGCAATTGTAAAAAAAAAAAATTATAATCTAATATTTTGGCAAGAAAAAATGATGCCTTTTGTTTTAAGTTATCTATTATTAGCTAAAACTCATGCGTTATAATATCATGTACTCCATACCCAATTTACCCTGGTTTGAGAAGCAGAATACAAGGAAAGTGATAGGGCAGAAATAGAAGTAAGCTGGAGTGCTACGGGGCTACTCAGGAAGGACACTAACTCAGCCTGGGAGTGGGCAGCAGAGGCTTTCTGAAGAACATTCCTGAACTGAGGCTGGAACAAAGAACTGGAGAGCAACCCAAGCTGAAGTAGAACTCACATCCTAATTACTGGACTGCACTGGGCTATATATGAAATAATGTTCATTAAGAGTTTTACACTTTGTCCCTACACCCCTGTCTCCAATCTCCTCACCTCTGCAGAAAAACTGAGTTCTTGTTTGGCTTCCTCTTTCCTGTTGCCTGTGAACTGCTTCTAGATGGTAAGCTGAGGGTAATTTTAGGGCTTGCCTTCTTGGTGTCAGTGATAGCTTCTCTTAAGTGGTAACGGTCTTATTTTACCTGTTGTCCAGTGTTTGAAGTCATGCCACATATTTTGTCCAGTTTTTGAGTTATTTAACTGAGGAGGGAAAATTCAGTCCCTTTACTTCATCGAGGCCAGGATTTTGAGGAAATAAATGTAATGAAAATGCATCCCCTTTCATTTTTTATAATATAACAACTCACTGATTTCAGGGAATATGGGAAGTCAGTATCTGAATTTTAACAAATACTCATGTACTTGATGGAGAGGACTATAAAAAGAATATCATAATGTAGATAATAAAGCCAGCAACATACTTTTACATTTGGTTCTACCTATCTTTGTAGATGAATTTCATGTAGAACAGATATTATAACCAAATACTGATCCAACACCCAGGCCTAACAATAGGGACAACACAAAGAACTAATCTGAGATTAGGAAATGCTTTCATCAAGTATAATTTATTTTTCCATCATAAATAAAAAAATCAAGTGTAAAAAAATAAATATAAAAACCTTCCATGCTGAGCACAGATCATAAGAAAGAGATTAAGCTATGAAGGTGCATAACATACCCAGGGACAAGAGTGTGGTTCTGCATTGAGTGAGTGAAAATGGTAGTCACAAAAATGTAATCTGGGATCAGTTCTTGCCAACACCAAACACTGGCCAGGATGTGGAGCAACAGGAATTCTACATCACTGTCGGTGGGAATGCAAAATGGTACAGACACTTTGGCGGTTTCTTACAAAGCTAGAAACGCTTTTTGCCATGTGATACAGCACTTTGGTGTTTTCCCTGGTGGACAAAAAGCTTGTGTCCACACGAACACCTGCATGGAGATATTCATAGTAGGTTTATTTATAGGTGCCAAAGCTTGGAAGCAACCAAGATACCTTTTCAGTAGGTGAATGGATAAATTTGTGGTACATCCAGACAATAGATTATTAATCAGCACTAATAAGAAATGAGCCATTAAGGGGATGGATGTAATACAACAACAATAAAATTAAAAAAAAAAAAAAAAAAGAAAGAAATGAGCCATTAAACCTTGAAAAGACATGAAGAAATTTTAAATACATATTGCAAAATGAAAGATGCCAATGTGAAAAAGCTATATAATGTATGATCACAACTATATATAACATTCTGAAAAGGGCAAAACTATGGAAACATTAAAAGGATCACTGGTGACAGGAATCAGAGGGAGAAATGAAAAGGCAGAGCAGGGAGGAGTTTTAGGGAAGTGAGATTATCCTGAATGATATAGAAGTATGCATTTGTCAAATTACACATTTGTCCAAGCTCATAAATGTACACCAGGAGGGATTCCTAATGTAAACTATAAATTTTGGCAATAATGATGTGTCAGCTGAGGAGCACTGATTGTAACAAACATACCACTCTGGTGCAGGATGTTGGTAATGGGAAGACTGTGCATATGTTGGGGTATGGAGTATATGGAAACTCTGTGCCTTCTTCTCAATTTCGCTGTGAGTCTAAAACTGTTCTTAAAATAGTCTATTTAAAAAAATGAATCTGGCAACAGTGAAATATAAGCCAGATAAGGAGCTAAAGTTAAGAGAAATCAGTTAAGAGAGTACAGTAACACTTTAGTCAAGAGGCAAAGATGGGCTGTAAAAACAGCATTGGCAATAGACACAAAAGAATTCTAAAAAAGTATTCAAGTTTTTGCATATATATGTGTGTGTGTGTGTGTGTGTGTGTGTGTGTGTATAACACATCATTTCCTAGATATAACCATTCCAGATCTTTCTGTACAAAGGAGGTATTTTCTCCAAATTAACAATAACAAAACAATGTTCTTTTAAAAAACAAAATACATATGGTACTTTGAAATAACTTTCTAAGTTTACATGAAAATATATGCAGTGAAAATTAAATAATATATAATAAATCACTCCCATGTTATACGTAGGAACACACTTATTCCTAAGGAAATTTTAAAAATCTATATCAATTGGGACACTATAAAAATAATATGCTTAGTCTTCTTATAAATTATTTGAAATAACTATAATTAAGTACTACATCCTTACTGAAGTAATAGTTTAACACTTTAATAAATGTAAATTGTTTCAATTTGAGTAAAATCTTAATTTTTTATGAATTTTGACAAACTACTCCCAGAAAACTCCAAGCATTGCAAATTAAATATTGAACACCTGTTAAAAATCAGTGTAAATGACTTACTCAGTGTGGAGAGATTTTTTTCTTACAATGAAAACAAAAGACAGTTATTTTTCTGAAAATGAAAATATTAGTCCGATCTTTTCTTCAGACTTTAGAGGAAAACACTTCTCTGCAGATATCAACTCAGACTTTGGGACTAAAGAGAAAAAATTTTCATACTTTAACAAAAAATTGTTTTAGAGCATAAAAACCATTATACTACTATAAAGTAAATGTTAGTTTGAAAATAACATCAGATGAAAACATTAACAGAAAGAACAATGTAACAGAATCAGCAGCCTCAATCTAATGTTGCACCTGCTATTGTTACCATGAATAAATAATAACTCTAATCTCAGTTCCTCTCTGTCAAATAAAGGTGTTTATGTCCTATACACCACCACTGTCCAGTAAAACTAACTATGGATGATAGAAATATCCTGTTGTTGTGCTGTCTGATATTGACTATTGAGACTTGAAATGCTGCTACTGTGACTGTGGAATTAAATGTTTTATTTTAATTAATTTTGAAAGCTACATTTAACTACTGTATGAAAAGCCTTTCTCACCATTTCCAATAAAAATTACTTTTACCATATGCTTTTCTTGCTCTGTTCAGCAAATACAAAGCTGAAACCATGGAGGAGGAAAGGACTTCCATTATTCTAAAAAAAGAGTAAATCTTTTAAGAAAAAATAATGTACTGCATTTGTAAAAATCAGAATTGGAAGCTAAAACTTACAGAAATAGGCAGAGCCAGATTACAAAATGTTAACTCTGGAAAACTCCTCTTGTTTGTTTAATTAAACTGTTTGGAAAAAACAAACCAACCAACAAACAAAAAAACCTCTTCTAGTTTATTTAACCCCTAGCACACTCTTTCAAGGAAGAGTACATAAACAATTGGTATTATTTTGAGCCATTACCAAATGCATTTTGCCTGGAAAGGTAGAGTAATTTGTCTGGTCAATATGTTATTTTGTCAGCAGATTTAAATAGTCAATTTTCTTAAGGCAAAATGACGTAGAACTAAAATATTCAAATTGTTTTCAAAGCTCCTATTTTATATAGCATGTACTTTAAAAATTATTAACAGATTTTAATATAGGTAAACACTCAATATTTTAAATATTTTTTATTTTTAGTTCAAAATATGTGTGTAGCACATATATTTGGGTTTTGCTCATAAAAATAGTTTACATAAGACTCATTTTCACTATTTAGAACTTAAAAATGATAAAACCCAGCAAACTTAATAATGTTTTTATTGTATAACTGGACCCTTAGCAGAAGGTGGTGATTTGTTTAGTTTCTACTAAAATAATAATGGCAAAAACATTTGAACCCTTATATATTAAATCTAGTTAAATTGTGGTAATTAATAATCAAAATTATAGGAACATTTCTCCTTATCTCATTCCTGCCAAAAAGTCACAAAATAAGTTCCTAACAACTCCACAAAAAATCACTGACAAAAACTTACTCTATTAGAAAAATACCTCCTTGATCAAAATGCAAATATTTAAAAACTTACCAGTGTTAGGCCCTGGCTGGGTGGCACAATTAGTTGGAGTGTTGTCCAGTACATTAACAACAACAACAAAAAAAAATGGCTGCACTTACCTGGCAGGGGAGATACCATGATCACGAAGGTGGTTTTCCCAGGGCGAGGCTTATCCATTGCACTCCGGATGTGCTGACCCCTGCGATTTCCGCCCCCCCCCCAAAAAAAAAAATGGCTGCAGGTTTGATTCCCAGTCAGGACATATACCTAGGTTTCAGGTTTGATCCCAATTTGGGGCACCGACGGGGGACAAATCATGTCAATGTTCCTTTCTCTCTCTCTGTCTCTCTCAAGTCAATAAAAACATATCCTCAAGTGAGGATTTTAAAAAATTAGTATTAGGTAATCTAAAAAATTCTTAATAACATACAAAAATGTTCTGTCCTTCCTCCGATAGTTTAAGATTCCTATGCACCATTTTACCCATCTTTAATAGCTGAGTTTGATAGGGAGGGAGATGTTGCAAGGAAAGGCAGAGAAAGAGACTTTATTTATTTATTTATAATCCTTAGCCAAGGATATGTTTATTGATTTTAGAGGGAGAGGAAGGGGAGGGGGAGGGGAGAGAGAGAAAAAGAAAGAGACAGATGCATCAATTGGTTGCCTACCATGGGTATCCCCAACCCCTGACTGGTGATTGAATCTACAGCCTAGGTAAAGGTAACCCCCATATAACACTGTTGTTAGGTTCCTAAAAAAATGCTGTGTTAATGTGAATTTGTGTTTACCAAACAAAAAACTAGCACAAAAAAGGGGGTTAGGTTCCGAAAATTAAAAAGTATACTATTATAGTTTTATAATTAGAGAAGTATCTTTATTAAAGCAACTTTCACCAAAAGTGTAACATATTAATATGTATTAAATAATGTTTTCATAATCACTGGAGGCAGGTGAAAGGCAATCATACATTGATCTTTCTCTCCCTCTCCCCCTTCCCCTCTCTCTGAAAAATAATAAATAAAATATTTTAAATAAATAAATTAAAAATAAATAAAAGAAAAAAGTGGCTAATAATGTATCTAGCCTTTTTTTTTACTTTAATTTAATTTTATTGTTGTTGTATTACATTTATCCCATCCCCCACCCGCCTCACTGCTCTCCCCTGCCTCACCCTTTCCATACCCCTCCCACGGTCAATCCCATGGAATGTTGTCCATGTCCATGGGTCATCCATGCTAGTTCCTTGGCTAAACTGTTTCCCCTATTTGCCTTTTTCCCCCCCTCCTCTCTTCCCCTTCTCTAGCTTTTATTCTGAACTCTTCAGAACCCTCAAAGAGAAGATGAAAGGCAACGGTCTATTTTTCCTCAATCTATTACGATTCCCTTAAGTTTATAAGCATTCACTTATTTTTAAGACTTCATTTAATGCCTTAAAAACTTGAGAAACATTTAAAAGTATGTGAATTTGGGTTTTTCAAATTAAAAATAAACAATAATCAATACTGTATAAACATCTAGTAAAAATCAAACAAACAAAAAGAATGTGTTCATTAAGAAAAGCGTAAAAATAAAGCACCCTGAAGGCTGAATCAGTAGAGAGTCAAATCTAGCAAAGGAAGGGGTGCAGACTGTGTAAGCCTCAACAGAGTAACTGCTGGTAATTTACTTAACTAAATAAAAGATTGTGAAAGTTAGAAATTTCTTCATCAGCTTTGATCAAACATGGTAGACTGTCTTGCTTTGTGTGACTGATCGCTAACTCTCTTTCCCTCTACGTATCTTTAAAACTCAATTAGATCCACCCCTCTCTAAGGAAAAAGCAAATTAAGTTGTAGAAAAAGAAAAGAATGAATGACTCAGCCTTTATTATCTGTGAGAAGTGAAGTAGATACATTAAATCCCATAAGAAGGCAAAAATTGCTTTTTACCCTACCAAAAATGCGTTGACAGGATAATAGTAAGGTCGCCATTACCATAAAATATTTACAACAAAATTAAATAAAAGTATAATTTTTTCTATGTAAGTGCTAATTTGTCTAACTAGTATAGCCAGCCTTTTTTCTTTTCTGTATATTTTATTTAATATGCTGTTACAGTTGTCCCAATTTCATTTCCATTTGTTCCCCTCTGCCCAGTTACCCCCCTAACCTCCAGCACTCCCCCCCGCCCATAGTTCATGTCCATGGGTCACTTATATAAGTACTTTGGCTTCACCCTTTCTTGTACCATTCTTAACATCTCACTGTGTGTTTTGTACCCACCAATTATGCTTCTTAATTCTTGCACCATTTCCCCATTTCTCTCCGTTCATCCTAGCTGATGACCCTCCAAATGATCCCTATACCTATGATTCTGGTCCTACTCTGGTTGTTTTGCTTAGTTTGTTTTCATTTTTATTTCCAAGATTCTGTTGTTGATAGTTGTGAATTTGTTGTTGTTTTACTGTTCATAGTTTTGATCTTCTTTTTCTTAAATAAGTCCCTTTACCATTTCATATAATAATGACTTGGTGATGATGAACTCCTTTAGCTTTACCTTGTCTGGGAAGCACTTTATCTGCCCTTCCATTCTGAATGATAGCTTTGCTAGATAGAATAATCTTGGTTGTAGGTCATTGCTTTTCATCACTTTGAATACTTCTTGCCAGTCCTTTCTTGCCTGCAGTTTCTTTTGAGAAACAAGCTGATAGTGTTATAGGAACACCTTTATAGGTAACTCTTTTCTTTTCTCTTGCTGCTTTTAAGATTCTCTGTCAATCTTTAACCTTTGGTATTTTAATTATGACATGCCTTGCTGTGCTTTTCTTTGCACCCAAATTGTTTGGGACTTTCTGTGCTTCCTGAACTTGTATGTCTATTTCCTTCACCAAATTTGGGAAATTTTCCTTCATTATTTTTTCATGTAAGTTTTCAATTTCTTCCTCTTCCTCTTCTCATTCTGACACCCCTATGATTAGAATGTTGGAATGTTTAAAGTTGTCCAAGAGGTCCATAAGTCTTTTCTCATTTTGTCCCCAATTTTTGTTTCCTCTTTCTGTACTACTTGACTGTTTATTTCTTCCTTATGTTCCAAATCATTGATTTAAACCCCAGTTTCCTTCCCTTCACCATTGGTTTTGTGTGATTTTTCCTTTGTTTAACTTAGCATAGCCTTCACTTTTTCCTTTCAGCATTTGTTGTATTTAAGCATATCTGTCAAGTCTGTCAGCATCTTAATCACCATTGTTTTGAACTTGGTGTCTGTTAGGCTGGCTATCTCCTCGCCACTCAGTTCTCCCACTGGAACCTTGATCTGTTACCTCTTTTGGGTCATACTTCTCTGTCTCCTCGGCTTAAGAGCTTTCTGTGTTTGCCTCCTTGTCTTAGGTAGAGCTGTCATACCTGTGACATTGTAAGCGGCAGAGCCTTACTGCTGGGTGACCTGTTTCACCTGGTTTTGGTACTGTATGTGGGGGAAGGGCCCAAGGGAAACAATGCTGCCTGATAGGCACTCACCCCTTTTCCACTAAATGAACAGACTCTGCTGAGAAACAGGTAGTTTCTTCCGCTGCCCCAGCCCCCACTGGTTTTCACAGTCAGAAGTAATGTGGCTTTTATTTTCCCCTGGTGCTGTGACCATGAGCTCCCCAATGTGGTCTGGGACTGAAATAGTTCCTCAGGTTTTCTTCTTAACTTTTATAATGCACTTTGCACCAGCTGCCCCCAGCCGCTGTGCCGCCACTGAAAGTGCCACTACTGAAGTTACTGGTGCTGCTATTGGCACCACCACACCCCAACCTCTGCTTCCCAATTCCACCCCTCCTTCCTGTCTGGATGAGTAATTTCTTCTTTATTTCTTTGTTGGACTTCTTTTCAGTTTGATTTTCTGGAGCTTTTGAATGCTTTTTATAGTTTTGACATAGATGTCTCTCTTCTTAGTTGTGAAGGGAGACTATCTATGCCTCCATCTTGGCTGGCAGTCTTGTCTTTTAATTATAATAAAGTAATGAAGTCGAAGGTTACTTCAATATATACTGCAATATAGTCAGTGGGTAAAAATAACAAGGAATAAAGGATAGAACTGAAATATTGTTTTGCTTTACTATAATTTAAATAAGTTAAATAAATATATGAATCTAAAACACCCTCGTTATTCAGTAATAATGTAAAAAAACATGCTATCAAAGAAATATTGGTAAAAACTTACTGGAAAGTCCTTTATAGTTCATTTGTCTAAATAGCAAAATTGTCAGGAAATACCCCTTCTTTACCATTAATGTTACCCTGCCAACTAATAAGTGCTTCAATCTCCTAAAATGCAAAATGAAGAATAATTAAGATAATAAGGGTTATGTTTAAATAAGGAAAAAGATTACAAAGTCAGAAACTATTGAATTCCATTATATTTACAAGAAAAAAATAAGACCTAACTAGATCAAGAGGTTCTCTTAATAGAAAATATTCCTCACATATTACTTCTAGCAGAATTATAACATTGGGTTTACATTTTTTAAATGTCAAATAATTAAAAAATTCAGTTTAAAAGAATAAAATATTTTCAGAGGGAGAAGAGAAAGGAACAAGAAAAGGAAGTGGCAGAGGAGGGTAAAGAGAGCATAGGAACTTCCAAACTGTATCTTACTTACATTCTTCTCAACATTTTATATACTAAAAATTAATCACATTATTCATTTGCTTGAGAAATTAATATGATCTTCTTCAATTCTTGCCAAATGCCATTCTTCCATGAGAAGTTAGTCCAAACTGTATGGATATTTAAAATTACACACACTGAACCATCTGAATATTAATTTAAAATGAAGGGAAATAACCCTGGCTGGTGGCACAGTGGATAAAGCACCGGCCTGCAAACCCAATGGTTGCTGGTTCAATTCCCCAGCAAGGGCACATAACCAGGTTGCAAGCCAGGTCCCCAGCCAGATCTGTAGCTGGAGGCAGGTGAAAGGCTAACATACATTGATGTCTCTCTGCCTCTCTACCTCTCTCCCTGTCCCTCTCTCTAAAAATAATAAATAAAATCTTAAAAATAAATGTTTTAAAATAAAGGGAAATAATTGAAAAACTATTCGATAGGGTTACAGCAAAAACTAAATATTTGTAATTCTACTCTAATACAAATAGTACTTATAAGATTATGCACACACCCCAATACTACCAGGTTTTCTTTTTCTTTTGCCTTAATTAGTTCCAAGTTAGAAAACTACCTCATTCTTTTAAATAGCTGCACCATTCACATGTTCAGAGACTTTTAAGCTGTTTCTTTATTTTTCTTTGTCTTTTTATATTATAGATAATACAACAAACATTAGATAGGAAAAATGGAATGAGGTAGAAAAGGAAGTGAGAACAGAGGATTAGAATTAGAGAAAAATGCACAGCATGAAGACAAAAGTAATTTCCAATATATCAATTATAACAAAGATAGACAATAAAAGTTTTCTAAAAACTGAAAACAAACTTTCTAAACACTTACTCTGTGCCAGGTTCTCAGGGCACAGAAACAAACAAGACAAAGTCGTATCTCTTCTAGGGCTAAGAATATTGAGAAACATTTCTATGACTATATGACATGATTCTGTGAAAAACTAGGAAATACCTTACTTATCAAATGGATTATCTCTTCCTTTTAAAAAATAAGTTCATCTCCATTACTATCCCCATAGACAAATAACATTCTACAATATTCCTTAGCTAAAAATGTAAATAATGTAGCTTATATAAATTCTTTCAAGAAAAGCTTACTTTATTTTGTACAAAGAAATGTATGTTAGAAGCTATTAAAATGAATTTAATAATTTTAGCCAATACTATATATTGAATTAATTAACAATTTCATTAATTATTCAAATAGTTACTAAGTGCCTACTATGCTCTAGGCACAGTTCTAACTGTGTGTGGAACATCAATGAACAAAACATATTGAAATCCTTGACCTCATGGTGCTTATATCTAGCAGAATTTAATAATCTGATCAAGTAGTACAATGCTCACAAGTGTCTTTAACAAATTCAATAATATATTTGAGCATGTTTCATTCCTAGTATGAAAATTGTATTAAAAAACTTACCTTTAATTTTACCTTCAGTGTCTGTTTTTGTTATCTCCACATTCTGAGCTCTGGATCCTAGTGACTATATGATTAAGGGCTAGCCTAGAGGATTTAATTGGCTCTTTTAAGTTAGAGTAAAGATAATACTGTTAAACAAAATTTCCATTTAGTGTTATCCAGCTTTCCCTAATGGTAGTTATAGCCAGGTTGTATGTAACTGAAAACTCTGCCATGAAAAAGAAAAAGATCTCAAAAGCTACTTAAATAGCTCAGAACCTCTAACTTTTACAACTCCCTCATTTAAGATATTAAACACTCTGATATCCATAATATAGTACCATAATATTGGGACCTCTAAAATATTGGGTTGGCCCAAAAGTTCAGTTGTTTTTTCCCCCATAAGATGGCACTAGTAGCGCTTAGTTATCTTTAACTTCATTCAAAACAATTTCGTTAGATTGTATGGTGACAGCTGTCATATAAGTGCACATTAAGAAAAACTTCATCAAAATTGGTGAATATTTGTGTAGCCATTTTAATATAGAACATGGAAGAAATACCCAACACTTTCCATATATCCATGCTTTATTATTTCAAAAAAGGTAAAAATGCAACTGAAACAAAAAATAATTTGTGCAGTGTATGGAGAAGATTCTGTGACTGATCAAATGTGTCAAAAGTGGTTTGTGAAGTTTCATGCTGGAGATTTCTCACTGGATGATGCTCCAAGGCCGGGTAGACCAGTTGAAGTTGATAACAATCAAATTGAGACATTAATTGAGAACAATCAACATTATACCACATGGGGGATAGCAGACATACTCAAAATATCCAAATCAATGAAGTTATTAGTGAAAATGAAAAACGTATCTTTTGCCCTGGCTGATGGCTCAGCAAATAGGTACCAGCATGCAAACCTAAAAGTCGCTGGTTCAATTCCCAGTCAGGGCACATACCAGGTTGCAAGCTAGGTCTCCAGCCAGGCCCATAGTTGGAGGCAGGTGAAAGGCAATCATACATTGATGTTTTGTTCTCTCTCTACTTGCCTCCCTTCCTCTTTCTCTAAAAATAATAAAAAATAAAATCTTAAAAAAAAATGTATCTTTTGTTTTATGGAAAAAAATCATATGGACTTGTTTGGCCAACCTAATAAATGACAATAGCATTTGGAAACTTACTATGGACCAATCTCTAAGTAACCACATTACATATATTATTACTTAATCTTCAGAATGCTACATAAGGTAGGCACTATCACTTATTTCTTTTATAGATTAGGACATTGTCACATACCCTGCCCATGATAACCACAATTTAGTAGTAGAACCCAAATTTAAACCTAGAAAGTATGACTCTAGGAAGTAGGCTCTTAAATGTCACTGAACTTTTTTTTTTTCTTATTTTATTTTATTTTAAGTGTACTTTATGCTGTTACGGTTGTCCCAATGTCTTTTCCCTTTGCTCCCCTCTGCCCAGCACCCCCTTTTCTCCAGCAAACCCACTCACTTCAGTTCATGCCCACAAGTCATGCATATAAGTTCCCTGATTTCACCCTTTCCTATATTATTCTTAACTTCCCCATGTCTATCAAGTACCCACCAATCATGTTTCTAATCTCTGCACCATTTACCCATTTTTCCTCCTTCCCCCTTCCAGCTGATGACCCTTCCAATGGTCTCCATACCTATGATTCTGGTCCTATTTTGGCTGTTTGTTCAGTTTTTATTTTTTTAGATTCTGTTGTTGATAGTTGTGAGTTTGTTGCCATTTTAATGTTCATAGTTCTTATCTTCTTTTTCTTAAGTAAGTCCTTTTAACATTTCATATAATAATGGCTTAGTGATGATTAACTCTTTTAGCTTTACCTTGTCTGGGAAGCACTTTATCTGGCATTCCATTCTAAATGATAGCTTTGATGGATAGAGTAATCTTGTTTGTAGGTCCTTGCTTTTTTCATCATTTTGAATACTTCTTGCCAGCCCCTTTTTGCCTGCAAAGTTTCTTTTTAGGAATCAGCTGATAGCCTTATGGGAACTCCTTTGTAGGCAAATCTCTTCTTTTCTCTGCTTTTAAGATTCTCTGTCTTTAACCTTTTGCATTTTAATTTTAATATTCTCAGTGTGGTCCTCTTTGTGTCTAGCTTATTTGTGACTTTCTGTGCTTTCTGGACTTGTACGTCTATTTCCTTCACCAAATTTGGGAAATTTGACTTCATTATATTTTCACATAAGCTTTCAATTTCTTGCTCTTCCTCTTCTCCTTCTTAGTCTTCCTCTTCCCCTATGTTTTGGATGTTGGCATGTTTAAATTCATCCCAGGGGTGCCTAAGCCTCTCCTCATTTTTTTTCAATTTCTGTTTTCTCATTCTGTGCTGGTTGACTGTTTATTTCTTCTTTATATTCCAAATCATTGATTTGAACCCCAGTTTCCTTCCCTTCACCATTGGTTTTGCATGTATTTTCCTTCATTTCACTTAGCATAGCCTTCACTTCTTCTCTTCTGCATTTGTCGAACTCAAGCATATCTCTCAAGTCTGTAAGCATCTTTATCACCAGCAGTTTGAACTCTGTGTCTGTTATGCTGGCTATTGCCTCATTTGTTATGTTGGCTATCTCCACATCACTTAGTTCTCCCACAGGAACCTTGACCTGTTTCTTTTTGGGGCCATACTTCTCTGTTGCCTTAACTTAACAGGCTCTTGTGTTCCTCTCTGTCTCTCTCTGTTTCTTCATCTTCTTAAAGCATCTCTTGCAATGCTGGTTTGGTAGAGATGTAGTCTTTTAGCCTTCTTCTGTCTGGGAATCTATTTCATCTTCCATTTTGAATGAGAGCCTTGTTGGATAGAGTAGTCTTGGTTGTAGGCCTTCGTTTTTCATTGCTTGGAATATTTCTTGCCATTCCCTTCTGGCTTGTAGTGTTTCTGTTGAGAAATCAGCTGATTACCTTATAGGAGCCCCTTTGAATGTTATTAACTATTTCTCTCTTGCTGTTTCTAGGATTCTCTCTTTGTCTTTGAAATTTGCCATTTTAATTATGATGTGTCTTGGAATGGGCCTATTTGTGTTCATCTTCCTTGGGACCCTCTGTGCTTCCTGCACTTGCCTCACTTTTTCTCTCTTCAAGTTAGGGAAATTTTCTGTCATTACTTTTTCAAACAGGTTTTCTATCCCTTGTTTCTTTTCTTCTCCTTCTGGTATCTCTATGAGGTGCATAATATGATCTGATTCTCTGATTCCTCTAGCCTGCTTGGAATTCCTTCTAATACATTCTTCAATTCAGAAATTGTATTCTTCATTTCCTCCTGGCTCTTGTTGATAACTCCTAAGTCCTTTTTAATGCTGGTGTAGTTCTCAGTAAGATCCTTACAGCTTTTCTGGAGTTCTTCATAATTCCCCTGGATTTGTTTGTAGTTATTTATAGCTCACTGAGCTCATTGAGCTTCTCTATAATCATTATTTTGAATTTCATGTCTGATAGTTTGCTTGCCTCTATTTCACTTAGCAGTCTTTCTGGGGATTCCTCCTTTCCTTTCCATTGGGGGGTTGTTTCTTTTTCTCCCCATTTTAGGTGACTCGGCTTGTTTGTTTCTGCTTTGACTTCCTGTCTTCATGATGTTGGACTTCTTTATGTAATGATGGACCACCCCTCCAGAAGTGAGCAAGGGGTTGAACTGTGCATGCATGTGTTACCCTGATGAGGAACTTTCTTAACCTGCATGGGAAGCCACAGAGGCAACTGGAGCTGAGTTACATGAGTCCTGCCAGACCAGGCTCACAGACACACCAGGGATAGCAGCTGAAGGAAGAGGACAGTGTGCTCTGAGTAGTGTTACCAAACCCAAACAGCAGAGGGGGTCCTATCATTCACCACCTACCAGGCAAATCTCCAAAGATGGAGTTCAGTGGAAAAGAATGGAATCCTTTATTTAATGACAAGTTTGTGCCTAAAATATCTGATTAACAAAATTAAGAGGAAGTAAAAAGTCAGAGTATGACATAAAAAAGAGCTATATAAATATTTGTCATTATGACTACAATAATGGCAAGTTTCTGAATCAAAGCCTACTCCTTAGAAGAAACCCAAAGAAAAATCACCCTGTCATCCTCTTCAAGGTTGTGCCAGTAACCTCTTCTTCCACCCCAAATTATAAATGCAGGTGGCTTAGCTGGTCTCCAGTCATTGTCCAGCTTCAGTCATCTTTCAGAGTCTGTGCCCCCAGGCCTCTGCTCATAGGCCTACACTGGCCACTGTTGATAGGCTTGCTGGTGACCCTTGATGTACTCCATGCTGAGTGAGAGGAAAGAACTAACTAACTTTTCACTTTCAGGCACACTCCATTTCTAAAGTCCTCTCCCAGAATTCCAATGTATGCTGAAAGCCAGTGGGAGTCTCCAGCTTTCCAACCAATGAAAGTCAGTGTTAGCCACATTCGCCTTTGCTCCTCTTCCAGTTGGCATGTTTAGCAAGGGGGCAAAATCGCCAGTCATGCATGCACAGCCCAAACCCCACCCCCATTTCTGGGGACGGTGTCACCCTGCCCCTGTTATAGTAGGACACCTGGATGTATAGACTTTGAAAGATGCCTGAAGTTACTTTTGGCTCCCACACTAGAATTGCCCAATTTACAGGAAGCTTTCAATTGTAAATTCATGAAAACTAGGGGATTGGACTGGGGTTATTAATCCAGACTCTGGGAAACATCTCTCAAAGAAGTTGGATCATACAACAAAGGGATAGCCACCATGCCCCCAGGCAGTAGCAGCTACCTATGACATCTTACAGAAAGCTGAAAAGTTCACTTTGAGACAGGTGACTATGGTAGTGGCACCACACCAAGTCCCAACTCGATTGGAACAGTAAGGAGGGTATTGGCTGACAGAAAGTTGAATGGGAAAATACCAGGCTATTCTGTTGGACAACCCAAACATTACCTTGCAGACCACCACAACTTTGAAACCAGCCACTCTGCTTCTGGACATGGAGGAAGAATCAGCCCTCAAACATGATTGCTTGGAAATTATTGACCAAGTTTATTCTAGCAGGCTGGATCTACAGGACCAACCACTGGTGACAACAGACTAGGAGCTATACACGGGTGGGAGCAGCTTCATGGACAACAGTCAGAGATGAGCTGGGTATACATTAATCACTGTAGACAAGTTAATAGAAGCCCAAGTCCTTGTGCCAGGAACCTCAGCATGGAAGGGTGAACTGATAGCCCTCAGAAGAGCCTTAGTACTGTCCAAAGGAAAGAAGGTTACTATCTATCTACAGAAACTCCAAATATGCCTTCAAGATTGTCCATGCCCATTGAGCAATATGGAACGAGAGAGGACTCTTAATCTCGGGGAATAAGAATGTTAAACATGCAAAGGATGTTTTGCAATTGCTAAAGACAGAGAATTCTATCAGACCAGATTGGCATAATACACTGCTCAAGGCACCAAAGGAACAGTTCCTAAATGAGCCAGGGAAACCAAAGTGCTGATAGAGTAAAGAGACAAGCTGCCAGAGGGTTGCCATTCCCAGAGTTGTTGATCCTCTGCTTGGACTTATCAAAATTTAAACTTTATTACACAGAATGAGATGAGGAATGGGCCCATGAATGGGGATTCACTAACACTGATTCCAATTCCACATGGAAGATCAACACCCATGGTATGATCTTACTCCCTGAGGCTCTAGTATATCCCATCCTCAAACAACTACATGATGAGACTTGTGGAAATGATGCTTTGATGGATCTCATTAGGCCACATTTGAAGGGCCTTCATTCACAATGTACCATTCAGAGTATTACCCAAACCTGTCACATATGTGCTGGAAACAATCCTAAGAGACAGAATGTGCATACAATTTTAAGGGTTATTCCTATTTGAGGACTGGCAAGTGGACTTTACAAAAATGCCTAAAACCAAAGGGAATTTCAAAATTTTATTAGTTTTTGTGGACACCTTTTCTGGATGGGGAGAGGCATACCCCACTTCAGCTGAGAAGGCATTGAGGTAGCAAAACTTGTACTTAAAGAAGTAACTCCTAGGTTTTGACTTCCTCACAGCATTCAGAGTGACAATGAACCATTGTTCACTTTGGAGATCTCTCAGAAGGTTGGACAAGCACTGCAAATACAATGGAAATTACATGCATCCTGGAGACCTCAATCTATAGGAAAGACTGAAAATGAATCACACAATAAAGAAGACTGGCAAAAAAGCCAAGACAATCAATATGGTAGGAAATGCATTTGAAATGGGACCAGATGCTTCCCATTGCTTTACTCTGGATTAGGGTGGCAACCAGAAGTGGGCTTAAGTGAAACTCTTTTGAAATAGCTTATAGGAGACTCCTGAAATAGTTTATGAAGAACACCCCCTTTAGGTTTGGAGCATAAACCAAAAATTAAACAATATGTACAACATTTAAGGCCAACACTAATCATTTTGCACAAGTTTGCTCATTGCATATCTGCCTACCCATTGGATGAGCTCTTACACCAGTCCCAGCCAGGAGAATTAAGTCTCACTAATGACTTGGAAGACTCAAGAACCTAAACAGCAGCTAGCCAAGCAATGAATTGGTCCCTTTGACATTCTACTGACAATGCACTCTTCTCTAGAGCTCATGGGAATTAAGCCTTGGATCCACCACACAGATAAAATGGACACCACCTGAGAAGGATTCTAACACAGCTGCTGTGGTTGATGCCAAAGAGGACAGTTGGACCTGCATTCTGGAAGAAGATTTGAACTTTCTCTTTCAGAAGAAATTCAAAGTAACAATGTCCCTTTATTTATATGTTTGCAAATCTAGAGACTTTTGGCTGCTTGATACTGAGTTAAGGTATGGTCCTGAAATGAAAGAAATATCAGGGCCCTGGCTGTTGGCACAGTAGAAAAGGTGCTGGCCTGAGAACTCAAAGGTTGCTGGTTCAATTCCCAGCCAGGGCACATAACCAGGTTGCCAGCCAGGCCTCCAGCAGGCAGGTGAAATGCAATCATACATTGATTTCTCCCTTCCTTTCTGCCTCTCTCCCTTCCCCTCTCTCTAAAAATAATAAATAAAATCTTAAAAAAAAACCCCAGCAGTTCTTCATTATGGTTATTTTTTGCTAGCTTCCTGATCTTGTGGGGACTAGAAGGAATTTTAATGTTTTGTCTCTGCCATTTGGGCTTTATTTCATTTGGACCTTGTAAAGGTCAATTTTGGTACTGGTTGGCATGAGACATCAGTTCTGCCATTTGGGCTTTGTGCCATTGGACCTAGAAGAGGTCATTTGGTGCTGGAGGGCATACCAGCTTGGGTGAGAAGTCATGGAAGCCAATGGACTCACTGATGGACTAGAGAATGTCTCTGCCCCTGGGGCTTCATGCCATTTAGACCTCAGAAGGATAGTCTGTATAACTGGTTAGTGGGACTGGTTGGTGTAAGACAAGATTCTAAGTTCTAGTCCTTCCCCCTCATTTACTGAAATTTTGTCCTTTCTTTGGATTTCTGTTTTAAAAAGAACTTGAGGTTTCTAAGGGTTAAAATGTCACATTAAGTTGGAAAGTAAAGTAACAAAAGATACAAGGCAAAGAGATAAAAATTTTGGTAGATGTTGGAAAGACAAGTATTTCCCCCCTACCTGATCCCTCTATAGTTTGGATAATAATGAGGATAATCTTAGGGAACAGAATGGGGGTTTAAGGAAAGTCACTATGCTCAATTGTGAATACTGAACTTTAGTGCAGCTAACTGTCCTCAAAGTTTGTTTTCACTTAGAAGTTGTGCTAGTTTACATGATGAATTTGTTAAATTGTCACTTTATATCACTTTGATGTCAATCCAGCAAAATCCTTGCAGCTGAATGTCTTCTCAGAAGACACTCTTGCAGACTCAGAGGTGGTGTCAGCTCCACTTGAAAAGTCCACCTGCATCACTACCTACTAGGACTCAACAGTTTGGTAGGACTAGATGGTTGAGTCAGTGAAGCATGGGATGGTCTATGTGCTTCATTTTGAAACTGTTTTTTGTTTTTTTTTTTTCTTTTCTGCCTTAATGGTTTGCATAGAAAAGGTCCAGAGACGTTAAAAGGGGGGAAATGTAGCAGTCCCTACCTAGGTTATTTAGTTGTTCACATTGTGCCTTCTAACTCTCTTGCCAAATTTGTCACCTCCAGAATACAACAAGGTTTGCCAACCTGTCCAACAATGCCATCCTTTGGACATCACACATGTTGTTTTTTAGGAACAACTAACTGACCTGGACCTTGCAAGATCCTTCTCCCTCATGTGAAGACTCCCCTCCTCTCCAGATCCCCTTTTATAAAAGACCTGTGTACCAGGGGATAGGTAGGACTATGACCTGGTTCAGGAAGTAGTTACAGAAGAACAAGACCTTTGTCCATTTGCCCTTGTAAAATTACAAGTGGCCAGATTGTTAAAAGAGGGGAATTGTACCAGTTGACTCCCCACTGGGAATGATGGAGGGGTTGAGCTGCATAGGCATGCATTGCCCTGTTGGGAAACTTCCCTCCCCTTCCAAGAAGCCACAGAGACAACTGGAGCCATGTTGCATAGGTTACACACCAAGGGCAGTAGCTGGAGGAAAAGGACAGGGTGTTGTGAATAGGACTCCTGGATGCACAAATTTTGAAAGATATCTGAAGCTAGAGGGCAACTGTAGGTGGCAAGCTAAGTCACCTACACTTATGATTCTTTTGGATGAGAGAAGAGGTTTCTGGCACATTTTGAACTGAACTTACAGAGGGCAGCAGGGTTATTTTCTTTGGATGTCTTAGAGGAAATGGGCTTTGAGGCAGAAATTTGTCATTATTTTAAGTGATATGATTGTTAAATGAAAGATTCCTTTCTTTCCACTGAATTCTGTTTTTCAAGTTCAACTATTAGGCAGCAGGTGATAGGACCTCCCCCAAATCCAACTGGTTGGGTTTGGTAACACTTATATTGAGATAGAGAAGAAAAGAAAGTCTTGATACTTTATTGCTGCTATCCAAATAATCATACTTAGGTAATGTGATAACTCCTATTGTAACTATAGTCTAATAGATAATTTACACTGTAATTTACTACAGTTAAGTCCTTCATCATCTTATACTAGTGTATCCTTGAGTCCTCTCCCCAGAAATAACACTATAGTTGATTTTAGATTTCATTAGTTAAAATCTGAACATATTGCTAACTTACTACCACTTTGTGTTCAGTTAATCTTTTTTAAAGTATGTTTTATTGATTATGTTGTTACAATTGTCCCAAATCCTTTTCCTCTTACTCTCCTCCACCCAGGACCGAAATTTCCCTCCCACAGTCCCAACCCCCTTAGTTCATGTCTATGGGTTGTGCATACAAGTTCTTTGATTTCACCTTTTCCTCTATTATTCCTAACTTCTCCCTGTCTATCTTGTACCCACCAATTATGTTCCCTAATACCTGCACCATTTCCCCATTTCATCCCCCTCCCCCTCCCAGCTGATAATCCTCCCAATGATCTCCAGATCTATGGTCCTATTCTGGTTGTTTACTTAGATTTTTTTTTTTTTTTAATAATTGTTGTGTTTGTTGTCTTTTTAATGTTCATAATTTTGATCCTCTGTTTCTTAAATAAATCCCTTTAACATTTCATATAATAATGGCTTGGTGATAATGAACTGCTTTAGCTTTACCTTGTCTGGGGAGCACTTTGTCTGCCCTTCCATTCTAAATAATAGCTTTGCTGGATGGAGTAACCTTGGTTGTTACTCCACTTTGAGTACTTCTTTGTCAGTCCTTTCTTGCCTGCAAAGTTTCTTTTGAGAAATCAGCTGATAATCTTATGAGAACTTCTTTGTAGGTAACCCTCTTCTTTTCTTTTGCTTCTTTTAAGGTTCTCTCTTTATCTTTAACTTTCGGCATTTTAATTATGATATGTCTTGATGTGGTCCTCTTTGGGTCTAGCTTGTTTTGGACTCACTGTGCTTCCTGGACTTGTATGTGTATTTCCTTCACCACATTTGGGGGATTTTTTTTTTTTTTCATTATTTTTTCACATAAGTTTTCAACTTCTTGCTCTTCATCTTCTCCTTTTGGCACCCCTATGATTCAATGTTGGCATGTTTAAAGTTGTCCCAGAGATTCTTAAGCCTCTTCTCATTTTTTCAATTCTTGTTTCCTCTTTCTGTACTGGTTGACTGTTTATTTCTTCCTTATGTTCCAAATTGTTGGCTTGAACTCTGTTTTCCTTCCCTTCACCACTGGTTTCATGTGTATTTCCCTTTGTTTCACATAGCATAGTCTTTACTTCTTCCCTTCTGTATCTGCCATGCTTAAGTATATCTGTCAAGTCTGTAAGCATCTTTATCACCAGCGTTTAAAACTCTGCATCTATTAGGCTGGCTATCTGCTAGGTTGGCTATTTCTTTATCATTTAGTTTGGCCACTAGGACCTTGATCTGTTTCTTTTTTTGAGCCAAAGTTCTGTGTCTCCTAAACTTGACAGGCTCCTGTGTTTGCCTCTGTGTCTTAGGTAGAGCTGTTGTAAGGGGCAGAGCCTTTAGGTATTTGTCAGTACAGAAGGCCTGTTTTACCACATTGTAGCACTGTATGTGGGGAAGGGGTTGGAGAGGAAAAAATGCCACTTGCTCAGAACTTGCCCCTTTTCCAGGCACTTCTTCTGCTTCCAGTATGGGATTACTGTTGCCCTGGCCATGATTTCCAGAGTGGGTGGGTCAGTTGATGTTCCAGAACCATGGGGGCCTCTAAAAAAGCAGACTCTACTGAAAGACTGGCTGTTTTTTTCTCCATCCCAACCTCCACTGGTTTTCACAGTTGTGGTCTGGTCTGGTACTGGGAGTACTCAATAGATGTCCCTACTTAAAAAAAATTTAAAAAAAAACTTTATTTTTTTAAATGTGTTACTGTGCTTTCTGCTGGTCAGCCACAGTCCCCATCCCCACAGCTGTAATGCTGTATGCCTCCAAACTACATCACCAAAATGCTCTACCAAACTTCATCCTCTCTCTCCTGGCTCCACCCCTCCTACCTGTCTGGATGAGTATTTCTTCTTTATATGTTCTGTTTGTTGGACTTCCGTGCAGCTTGATATTCTGGAATTTCTGGTTGTCTCTAGTTTTGAGGTAGATGTATCTGTTCTTTGTTGTGGATGGAGACACAGCATGTCTACTACACCTCCATGCTGGATTCGAGCAAAGTCTCTGTTTATCTTTGATTATAGTTCAATTTCCCCCAAATTCTAACCACCCTATCTTTCAACCTGGTGTCATTCCCCAAACAAGAAATGTGCTTTCAGTGGTAAAAACAAGCCTCACAAGCCATCATGTAGAGCGACTCTGAGACAATTCTCACTAATAACAATACTGCAGCAGTGGATATTATAAATTGCACTTGAAAAATTACTCATGTAGGTGCTAATGTGCTGGTGCAAACATCTGTCCATATGCACCCATTTGTGCTGATAAGATGGATGTACGTCACTGGGTGCATTTGACCTCAAATGTAAAACAAATATACATATTGTGGCATGGAAATCACAGGATGCTGGACAATATGAAGTGTGTGACAAGAAAGTCAAAGGCAATGTGTATTTTCTGTTTGAGACAGTCACTGAGACAGAGGAGACAGAGAGGGCCCACAGGGGCCCTATCACTGAAGAAGGGCCCTCTGTCAGCCCAGGCCAGGCATCTGCATTCCCAGGTGCCCCATGTGGAAGGTCCCCAACTCCAGACTTCCTAGCAATCGGTCATTGTTTTTTGATTCTTAGCCCTGCCCATACAGCAATTCTGAGACAGTTAGTGGGTTGTCTGATAGTGATATATGCTTTTGGTGGAACAACCAGGTAAATTCAATGACAACAGTGATAACCTCCTACTTTGGTACTTAGGCTCTGGTTTAGGCCATTCCCTGGGACAAATGGATGGCAATGTGACTTTCTTCACGGGCCACATCTCTAACTACAAAACAGATGTGCTAATGAAGAGATCTGAAAAGGAGGAAGAGTCATTTGACTTTAAGAGAAAGGAGGTTGAGAAGGAGAGACCTAAAACTCCTTGTGGTGAACAGAAGTATGAAATATCATGACTTCAAATAAAGCAGCAAACTGCTTCTTACTGACAAACTGCAATAGAAAGACGTAGACTTCAGACTTCTGAGAGGAAAACAAGTAGTGTTAAAAAAAATAATAAGTTGCTGAAGCTGCTATCAACCCCCCAGTCAGGAAATTCTGGATGTGGCCTTGTATGATAAACCCCTGCATCACCTTCATTGGGTGCATCAACCCTCATGCTTCAGCTTGCAACAAAGATGACATGGATTTTCCTGACCTGATTTCACCACAACAGGAAATAAACCACTGTGGAATCAAGTTTTAAGACTTGAGGCTGAAGTTAGCCATGGAAGGCATTTTGCTCTGACTTCCACAGACAACAGTTTTGATCAGAGAGAAATCCACAAACTGCAAAATATTAGCAAGAAACTTCAGCAGAAGCAACACAGGAAACTTTTGACCATCAACTTGAAATGGCAGATAGGCAGAATGTTTATCAACAGAAATTGACAGAAGTAAGTCATAGGCATCAAGATAAAATAAGTGAATATAAAGAAAGAATTGAGGGGTAGGATCCAAAATGGCAGGGGAATTAAGTGTAAGCTACATTTACCTCCACCCAGGACCAACTGAACAATAGCTGGAAAGAAGCCTTCTAACCATGGACAAACAGAAGAAATCACTTCACCCCAATATGACTGATATGGAGTGCAGAGGAGATGCAAGAGGGCTGGCTGGGCTCCCATAGGTGGCAGCTAAAGTGCTAGGGATTATTTCAGTGGCCACAAGGTCCCCCCTGAGAAGTGTAGGGTCTAAACTCCAAGCTGGTCTCCCCAGCCTAAAGCACCAGAGCTGGAAAGGAAGTCATGAAAAGCAGTGAAGTTTTTGCCTGCCATGGAGAGATAAATGGAGACACAGAGAACCTCTTAAAGGGTCAAAATACATAAAATTTTGTTTGCAGCCACCTCCACTGGACTCTGGCAACATGGGGCAGAGATGCTTGAGGAAAGTCTGGGGATGTTGGCTATGGGATTAGAACTGAGGGACCAGCTGCCAGAATTCCTGTGCTGAGTCATTCCACATACTACAGGAGCCTTCTTGCTCAGGCAGGGCAGTCCATCCAAGTGGCATCAGCCTGAGGGAAAGCAATAGCCCTGACCACAGGAATTATTCTGCCCTACTTTGTAGCGCTTAATTCTGACAGCTGATTGCAGACTGACTAGATTAACAACAACTGATGAAGATGGCCACAGACTGGATTGCTGTAGTCTCAAACAGGCTGCCTGGGGCCAGACTGGGGCACCATCTAACATGACCAGGAGTGACCCAGGGAGAGAAAACAGTGGTAAACACTAGATTCTACTGAGATGAATTTCACCATGGTCTTCTGAATGATTTGCCTTATTTTCTCTCCTGAATAGCTATTTAAAATTCATTTCTTATCCTTCAAATTAGTGCCTATTAGGGCACTAATTTTTATATTAGAGTTTATTTCAAATCTCGTATTTGGGTCCTCCCTTCTTTTACTCCATTTTACCTTCTTCGTTCTTTTTCTAATTTTTTGTTTTAAATTTTATTTTCCCTCTAGCTATAACTTAACTTGTTTCTATTCCACATTCTATTTCTCTCTTCTCCAGCCTCTCAAAACCACTTTTCTTGTCATTAGTCATCTCATATTCATTTTCCCATTCTTAAAATACTATTATTCTCTCTCCACCTTTTTCAAATTTTGCTCATTGGTTGTGGATATGGTGGTTGGTGTTGCATTTCTTCAATATTATTTCTAGATCTTCATTATTTTTGTATTTCATATCTTAAATTTTAGCTTTCCCCTCTCCTATATGCCATTTGCCTTCTCCTGCCCTTTCTTCTTTTCACTTTAAATTTAAATTTTTCCCTGTCTTAGCCTGGCTTTTATGCCTCACTCTTAGTATTCTTTCTCCCTCTATCCTCTCAAAATTGCTTCTCTTTCTTCTTGATATCTCTTAGCATTTCTTTATTTTTATTTCCCTCTTATGCCCATTCTACCTATATTAGTGTTGCTCATTTGTTGTTGATATAGCTGTGGTAGATCTTTTCCTCCAATTTGGTTCCTATTTTTTCTCTCCTTCACTATATATACTGTTAAATTTGTTTAAACTTAACTATATGCTTCCCTTATCTTACTTTATCCCTCCCTTCTTTATTTATTATGTAAATTTTACTTTTTTTCACTCATCACTTTGTCTCTATTCTCTAGTCTTATTACTCCTCTCTCTTGTAGGCAAGGGAAATTATGGAAAAAATAAACATGTGGAACTACAAGAAGTTTAAAAAGCTTCTGCATGACTAAAGAAAATATCATAAAAATGAAAAGGGAACCAATTGTATGGGAAGACATTTGTCAATGATACCTCAAAGGTTTTATCTTCAAAATACATATATAAAGAACTCCTATGACTCAACAGCAGGAATGCAAACAATCCAGTTAAAAAATGGGCAAAGAACCTGAACAGACACTTCTCCAAGGAGGACATATAGAGGAACCAAAGGCATAAGAATCTCAACATCACTAGCCATCAGAGAGATGCAAATTAAAACCACAATGAGATACCACCTCACACATGTCAGGATGGCCATCATTAACAAATCAACCAACAAGTGCTGGAGAGGATGTGAAAAAAGGGAACCCTGGTGCATTGTTGGTGAGGATGTAGATTGGTGCAGCCACTATGGAACACAGTATGGAATTTTCTCAAAAAACTAAAAATGGAACTACCTTTTGACTCAGTGATCCTGCTGCCAGAATTATACCCAAAGAACCCTGAAACACCAGTTCAAAAGGACCTATGCACCCCTATGTTCACAGCAGCACTATTTACAATTGCCAAGTGCTGGAAACAACCTAAGTGCCCATTAGTAAATGAGTGGATCAAAAAAAAAAAAAAAAAACACTGTAGGATATTTACACAATGTAATACTATGCAGCAGAAAGAAGGAACTCTTACCTTTTGCAACAGCATGAATAGAACTGGAGAGTATTATGCTGAGTGAAATAAGGCAGGTGGCAAAAGACCAATAACATGTGATCTCACCTATAATAGGAATTTAATGAACAAAACAAACAAATGAGCAAAATAGAACCAGAGGTATGGAAATAAGGAACAGGCTGAGAGAAACCAGAAGGGAGGGGGAGGGGTATGTGTTGGGGGTAGAAAGAGGGGAAGGGTCGGTCTAGTCAAGGAATAGATATAAATGACCCACAGACATGTACAACAAGGTGGGGATTGACTGTGGGAGTGTGGGTGGGAGGGGCAGGGGAGAAAACAGGGCAAAATTGGGATAACTGTAATAGAACAACAATTTAAAAGAGAATTAAGAAACTGGGGAATTTGTTACAGCAGAATGACTACAGAATTGAAAGTAACCAATGGCTCTAACAGTTGTGATATGCAAAAATCTATTCAAGTTCTACAAACTAAAAATGAGCTTACCAAGAAGACTGAAGAACTTCAGGGTGCACAAAGTACATCAACAAAAAATTATTTTCTGCAAAAAATTATATATGAGGTCTGTCCAGATAAAGTCCAGCCATTGTTAATATAATGAGAATGGTTTGCACAATATTGATGTAACCTGGGAGCCAAGGACAGTGGACTGGAATGTGCATACATGAACAATGATGACTTCACTGTACTAGTCAGTGGGGTGGTACACACCATTGAGTGAGTATGTGTAACTGAGTAGAGCAACAAATATGTCTCAAATTTTGTGTTAATATTGAGCATGCCTCCACAAATAATTCAGATGATTCAGAAAGCTGTGGTTATGGGCAACTGGTGATTGGCAGTTTCATCACAACAATGTGCCCATGCATGTTTTTTTGGTAAAACATCAAATCATCCAGGTGAGGTAAGTCAGCCCCCTACAGTCCAATTTGGCACTTGGCAACTTCTGGCTTTTCCCAAAACTAAAATTACTTCTGAAAAGGAAGAGATTTCAGACCATTGATGAAATTCAAGAAAAGATGATGGGGTAACTGATGGCAATTGGAAGAACTGTGTGAGGTCCCAATGTGCCTACTTTGAAGGACACTGAGGTGTCATTGTTCCATGTACAATGTTACTTGTATCTTGTGTCTTCTTCAATAAATATCTCTATTTTTTGTATTATATGGCTGGATACTTTTTGTAGTCTCTCTCTATATAGATATAGATACAGATATATGTCTTCACCTGAGGACACACTTATTGACTTTAGAGAGAGAGAAAGAGGGGAAAAAGAGGGAGTGGTACATTGATGTGAGAGAGAAACATTGGTTGGTATCTTACACATGCCCTGACCTAGGACTGAATCTGCAATTTAGGCATGTCCCCTGACCAGAATTGAATACGTGAACTTTCAGTTTACTAGACAATGCTCCAACTGACTGAGCCACACTGGCCTGAGCTAGAGAGATATTTTAAGAAGAGAATAAGCCCAGATAAATGAGGAAAAGAAATAAACAATTGAAAATGTAAATTGAGTCTTACATTAGGAAGCAAAGTGATACAGTGACAGAAAAGGGCAGAGTTCTTCCACGTAGTACGTTGTGGAAGAAGAGTTCAGAGTGTGACAAAGCACTGCCTGAAACTGAAAGTGAAATAGTGAGACAAAGCAAGTTAGACCAGGATTGTAATTGCATTGATGACAACCTGAATGAGTTCAAGTTTTAGAAAATCAAAGTTCATTATTAAGTCAAGAAAAGGAATAACTTCAACTGTCACTTTTATTAAAGATTTTATTTATTTTTAGAGAGAGGGGAAGGGAGGGAAAAAGAGAGGGAGATAAATTGATGTGAGAGAGAAACATCAACCAGTTGCACACATGAAACTGGGGACCAAACCAGCAACCCAAGCATGTGCCCTGACCTAGGACTGAACCAGCAACCTTTCACTTTGCAGGATGACATTCAACTCACTGAGCCACACTCATCAGAGCTCAACTATCACTTTTAAAATTGAACAATGAGTGTGAAGAAATTAAAAGTACAGCTATAAGCCCTGGTTAGCAGGACTCAGTTGATTGGAGTATTATCTGGTACATCAAAAAGCTGCTGGTTTAATCTCCAGTCAGGGCATATACCTCGGTTGTGGGTTCAATCCCTGGTTAGGGCATGATATTTCTCTCTCTCTCAAACTGATAAACATATCCTCGGGTGAGGATTAAAAACAAAAGTACAGCCATTAGAGACATGAATTCAGATTCAGAAGTAAATCTTTCAAGATGTGACTTGAGGTCCAAGGACCAAAAACTCAGATAGTAGCTGAGTTAGGACAGTTGGCTCAACAGAAAAAAAACAAACAAACAACCCTTCAAAGTACATGGTTTTCATGAAAGATCAGCTGTCAACATAACAAGGTGGGCCCTGAATGGTGCAGTTCTGTTGGTTGGAGCATTGTCCTGTAGACTGAAAGGTTTGGTTCCTGGTCAGGGCACTTGCCCAGGTTTTGGGTTTCATCCCTGGTTGAGGCACATATGAGAAGGCAACCAACTGATGTTTCTCTCTCACATTGATGTTTCTCTCTTTCTCGCTTCTTCCTCTAAAAGCAATGAAAAAAAAAAAAAAAAAGTCTTTGTGTTAGGATTAAAAAGAAAAAGGAAAAAAAAAGGTTGACAGCATTATCAGTAAACTAAAATAAGCTCTAGATGAAGGAAAAAAAAAAAAAAAGAGTTCATCAATTTGGAGATAACAAAGTGAACATTACTGAAGAGTCAGCCTGCCCTGGAGGGTGTGGCTCAGTATATCGAGTGCCTGCGAACCAAGGATTGCTGGTTTGATTCCCAGTCAGGGTACATGTCTGGGTTGCAGCCCAGTTGGGGGTGCAACCACACATTGATGTTTCTCTCCCTTTCTTTCTCCCTCCCTTCCTCTCTATCTAAAAATAAATACATAAAATTCTTTTAAAAAGAAAAAAACGTCAGACCTGCCAAAAGAAAAGTTAACCCAAAATGGCTGTTGATGATTTATGTTTAACCAAGCAGAAGCTTTAGGATAAAATAGAAGATGTAGTAATCAGTTAAATCAGTCATAAAAATATAATTTCAACATCCAGAAGGAGAACTTTGAGCTTAAGAAACATATGAAACAAAATGAAAAGAAATTTTCTAGAGTCTAAAACATGGAGGAGTTAGCACAAATTCAGCTCAGCATAAGGCAGCTTTGCAATGCTAAGGATGATCTTTTAGGTAAATTTGACCTATTTTACCACAGCCCTTCACCAGACCAATTAGTTTAGAGTCCATAGGCTCTCTTAAGGTAATTAAATCTGATGAACCCAGTGAGTCTTCTAAATTGCTCCAAGGAAAGGTACAAGAGCTTAGAAAATTAACACAGAAAAAAGAAGAAACAAAGCAAAAATGTATACACAGGCATTAAAGAAAAACTTACATAATAGTCTGTCACTGCCTAACAAGAGCAAAAGACATCAGTATTCTCTGGCTGGGGTGCTACATTAAGGAAACCAGAATAGTATAAATGCTGTTCAGCTAGACCAATTATCCAACAAATAAAACCAACACGGGTCTCCTGCCATCATGACCCAAAACTAGTTCTAACTGCATGATCTTAGTTTTAAATATTGGTATTCATAAAATGTAATACTGTTTTGAAAGAAAAAAATAAAGAACAAACAATTGCAACTATACAAATGCATGTCAAGAGCCTTATACTAAGTAAAAGAAGCAAGACACAAGAATAAATGATGTATTATTTCATTTATGGTAGTTTCAAAAATAGGCAAAAGTAATATGATAGAAATCAGAATATGGTTGTGTGGTATGCAGGGAGAATGAGTAAAAAGGGGCATAAGGAAACTTTCTGAAATGATAGAAATGTTCTATATCTTGTTTTTAGGTGTAAGTGATGCAGGCATATGCAATTGTCAAAGCTCATCAAACTGAATACTTAATATTTGTGTTTTTGTATGTAAATTACTCCTCCACGAAATAAAATCTAATTTAAAGAAAAAGATACCTGCCCAGCATGGCTCAACGGATTGAGTGCTGGCCTGCGAACCAAAGGGTCACCCGTTCAATTCCTAGTCAGGGCATATGCCTGATCTGCAGGCCAGATCCCCAGTTGAGGATGCTTGAGAGGCAACCACACATTAATGTTCCTCTCCCTATCTTTCTCCCTTCTCCTGTCTCTAAAAATAAATAAATAAAATCTTTAAAAAAAAGAAACAATTAGAACATGAGAAAAATAATTAGAGATGTCCTGATTCAAATGCTGCCATCTCTAAACTAGAAAGAAAACAATGTGAACAAACTTACTCAGAAGTTAAGCAGCTAAAGGAGAAACAAGATGATTTACAAAACTTACATGAGGAATAGGAACTCTTAAAGCAAAAAGTGATCAATTACTTTAAGTGAAAATTTCACTAATGAAGTGAGCAAAAATAAACTTTTGAGGCAGGCAGTACCAATCTGAAAGAGAGGCTATTGAATTTTGAAGTGGACATGTGTAAACTATAACAGGAGAATAAAAAGGTGGTATAAGAAACATCTAGGGAAAAGAAAACAGAAAATCAAGCACTACAAGAGACAAATATGCAACTTTCTTTGATGTAGGAAGATGAAGAATTTGAATATGTTGCAATGATGAAGAAGGCTCTTGCTTTAGAGCAACTATTGAAAGAAAAAGAATGGTGCAAGATGTGGGAATTAAATCAAATTTTAAATGCAGTTATATTAATGCACAAAAGACAGTTATGTTTCAACAGGACAGAAATGAAGTCATCTTGGCACTGAAACATAAACAAATGGAAAACTGTGCCTAGAGAAGGAGGTTCAACATTTCTATCACAAAGACTTATGTTTAAACCAGCTGGAGAGATGTCTTGACCATGTTTAAGAATCAAAAGATTCTCCTTTGTGAGAACTTAGGCTGCAGAAGATAGAGCAGCTAAGCTAAGAAGGAACGTCACAGTTGAAGGAAAAGTTACATTCATCTTCTTCTTTTTTTTTTTTTCCAGTTTTTTTTAATTCTTGTTGTATTACATCCATCGCCTTTTTGCTCCCCTCCGTCCCCCTCCCCACCCACCCATCCACCCCCAAAGTCAATCCCACCTGTTGTCCATGTCCATGGTTCCTTTATACTAGGTTCTTGTCTAAGCTGCTTCCCTTCCCTGCCTCTG